>JAHWFP010183686.1:0-23903 GCA_023313725.1 Lithobius niger | reverse complement strand
GAGAAAGAATACAACAAGTGTCAATTTATGCATTGATGTCTCGATGCTGCCTTGGACCTTGAGATTTCGAAGTATTGCAGTCAGCCAGCCCGGCAACCCAGTCCAGCGAATGCACGGGCCTCCAATAAGAATGGTAGCATTGTGTGTTTGTAATTCTTTTGTCTCTCTCGATTGTCCATAAGGTGACTCAAGTGGGAAGGCAGGGTGGGTCTGAAGGTATTGTATTCCCCCCAACAAAAGAAACAACTTTAGGCAACCTACATGGGGGCTGGCAAATTCTAGTTTCTTGTTGCCTGGGGAAAATCCAATACCAGTCAATTTTTGCATTGACAGGCCGACCTCGTCAAAAAAGGTGGCGAGCACTTTATGAGCAAGTTCCCTGGGGGTTCCGAGGCTGGCATTTTCCTTCCTTAGATTACAACGTGGTCAATTGTTTTGTATGTTCAGGTCAAGGGAAGGAAGCTTAAATTAATTTATGAAGTAGGATTCTTTACCTTGAGTGGAAGTCTTTTCCCTTTTGGTCCAGTCCTTTGGGTTGAAGTTGATTAAAGAGTAGATCAATGGTTGACATTGCAGATTTATTGCGAGTGGCACTGGTCGTTCGGGACGAAATGTCCATGTGATTCACAGTTGGAAATTTCCCTCTTCTTTCTTTTTTTTAAGGGGGGGGGAGATAGTTTTTTTTGTTTGTTTTTTTTATTAATTTTCCTCTGTCGGGAGGGATCTTCTAGGATTTGTGGAGGTTAGTCATTGACTTGTTTCATTTCCACTTTTTTGTTTGTTTGTGCTGCCGGTCCGAAGGGTGGAGTCATTCTAAAATTCCACTTTGTTTGAAAACTGGTTTTGCCAAAGGAAAAAATATTTTTTTTTTCTTTAGAAAGAAGTTAAAAAGGGAAAATTTCAACCCTTTGAAAAATGTTGGGGTCCGGCAGGGGGAACCGGGGGAGGAGGGCAGAAGTCGGTGTGTTTTTGTGATGGTTTAGATCACGGTTGTCGAAGATGATTTCGGAGATGGTGGGTTTGAGGTTGGTAACGGTTGTGTCCAAGCTGGACCATTACTGGTCTTCCAGATAAAAGAGTTATAGGAACCCTCGGGTTGGATGTCTTTAAAGCTAGCAGAGCGTGCTGGAACCGGGGTGGCAGTTTCTTTTAGTTTTAGTTTGTGGCGGATTAACTCTTTCATGGTGAAGCTGTCCATGGATGGTGCTTCGGAGTCAAGGCCATAAAGTTCTTGATTTTCACATGCTTGCGTGGACAGGGTTCAGACAAATTTTTAATTCTCAATTTCCCTGATATTTCCAGGTTTTCCAGGTGCATCCAATGGCAATTTCCAGGTGTTTAGTTAGGGAAGCAAGCAGTAGCTAATGTTTTTATTAATATTTGTACGAAAATAATCAACATAACCCACAGAAAAAGCTGTTTAGAGACTAGTCAAGACGAGACATTTTCATCACACATATTGGTACCAGCCTAAAATTTCGTTTACTGAAGTAGTATCTAAAAAATTTGAACATATTAAAGTACAACTTAAAATATTTTGGTGCTAGCCTAGGATTTTGTTTTTGATCTCCAAATTCTATCCAACTTACAGTTCAGACACAAAGGTATTCTTTTCTTCAAATTTCCCTGTCTTTTCCCCGATTTTCAAAAAAATTCTCGCTTTCCCTGAAATTTCCGAGATTTTGGCTCCATTTTCATTTTCCCTGAGATTTCCAGGTTTTGTCTGAACCCAGGTGGATGGTATCAATTGGGGTGAGTTCAGGTTCTCTTGTTTTCCCACGTTGGGTAAAATTGTGGAGAGGGTTGTGCCATCACTTGTTTTCGGTTGTAGGAGTTGTGATGACGAATCCAATTGTTCGTTTTGAAGCAGGTTCACACAATCTTTTTCAGGTTGAGGGTAACAAGGGGTTGTTGCACCCCACGGATGTGTATAGGGATTCCTCTTCTCTTTGCAGGGAAGTAAATCGATCTGGGTTGCTGAAGTCGGACTTTCTTCTTCAACGATCGCCAAATTCGACGAGTCATCTTTGACTTTGTTCGAGTCAAGTTACTGTTGAACAGTCGAGTCTTCAATGCCGAATAATTAAAAAAAAAACCCCTTTGTTAATGGTATTGTGTTTGTTTTGTTTACTGACTAGTTTGTACAGTTTCGTAGCCTAGGGGCACTTCAAACTGCTTCCCCACACTCAGACTTGACAGTTAGGTGGCTCCATTACATATATCGTCACTTCCATTTTAACCCAACACCATGTGCGAAAAACCAGGACAACAAAATTTTCAACCTGCGTTCTAGACTGCAAATAGGAGGAGAATGCCTTTCTCCTCTGCTGCTACTGTGAAATTGACAGTTGCGTGGTCAAGAGAGCAATAGAAATCAATGTTTAAATGCCAAACTTTTTTAAAGCACAAGTTCTACAATATTTGAAAACGTATAAACCTAATAAGCTAAATAATTTTTTGGGTAATTGGGGTGGGGGTCCAAATATTGCATCTTTGATCTTTAGAGATAAATTTGTCTTATGGTTTGTTTGCCTCACGAAAATTGGATTTGGCTACTAATTTGGCAATCAGTTAGCCAAATTACTAAAATAAAACAAATGCAAGCTTAAACACTGCAGGGCCATGAAAAACGGTTGGTGCGTAAACAGCGAGGAGTGAAGGTCTGAAGCTGCAGCGATGGATGGTGAAGGACAACAGGCTTGACGGAGCGGGAGAGGGACAGCAAACCTGACCGAGTGGATTCAAGACGTAGGCAAAGTTGACTGGCGGAGAGAAGCGGAAGCAGATTGGACGGAGGCGGCGTACAGGGGATCTCCCCACTCACTCCAAGATCATATCGTTATGCGTGAAATTTGGGTTGCGTGGAAGTATCTGTTCATTCGAGAAAAACTTGCTTTGTGCCGCTTGGAAGGACGTAGCGAGCTTGGATGAAAAATAGCAAAACGCAGACGGTGTTGAGCGTTGAATTCGGCTGATTCGTAACGCTGGTCTTGTCAAAGTGGAGATGCCGGCGGAGGGAAAGCCGCAGAAGACAAAGAAAATTGGGGGGGGGGGGGGGGGGGGGGTGTTGGGGGGTAAACCGGTTCTCAGTGTACGGTGGTACCAAAAATGCATTGGTACCAAATACCGTGCATTGTTCTAATACAGGTATTGTTTTTTAATATGAAAAAGGCCCAAAGATTATAACAATAGGATAGCTCATTTAATTCTTGTGTTGTAGGGCTCAAAGCAGTACAATAATCAGTTAAACATCAACAATTGGTAAAACTGGAATAAACCACGCAAAAAAAGTGGAGCAAATTTGCATAACTTTGATGCTACAACCAGCATGTTAACTATAAATTTTAGAGATTTTTTTTTTATCAAATATAACAGGGGGGAAATAAAGTCTATACATTTTTTCCCCATTAAAACTATATCAACAAAACACATTTTTTAATAAAATTTGGTGTTATTATTTAAAAATCAGGTGTTGGCACCGCAGCACTATAATAACAGATACCCCCTCATCATTCATAAGTACCGGAGAAAACTGAGTACCGGGGTACTAATCTTGGTACCAGCACCGCCTGAAAAATTTCTGGTACCGCCCAACGCTAGACGGTTAAATGACGATTTCAGGGTCTTCAGGCAGACGGCTGGCCGGTGAAGACGGGGGATCTTCGGGTTACCGACGAATATGTAGGGCCAGCCGAGATGAGCCGAGAGAAGGTCCGTTAAGCTGATGATCTTTCGTGAAGGATGCGACTGAATGATTGTCTTGCGGGCGAGGGAGATTCTCCTTAGCGAAAGATCTTCTTATGGATGAAGGATCTTCTTCGGGCGAAGGATGGCTTGGAAAGAGGGAGAAGTAACCGTCATCGACGTGATCTTGAGGAAAAGAGATGGCGGCTGTCCTGGCCCAAAAGCTCTTATACGAGGGCTGTGCATGACGCATGCACAGCGAGGTTGCGCAGCTGGCCGTATCAAGACAGCGAAAAAACCTCAAGAGAGAGAAAAGCATTACAGGAACTGAATGGAGAAATTTACAGGTAGTAGATATTTTCGTGCCGGCAATTAGTAACTGATATGTCGCCAAAACCACTAGACGATACAGATCCCCCAGTTAAAATTTTACAGCAGTAACACCAAGGTACAAAAAATGACTTTACCTTTATCAGGTTAGCAGCACATCTAAGTTGAAATTGTTTGTCATGAATTGGACGAGTGTCTTTTTTCGACATCTCCGCATTATTTACAGAATTGCCGCCATAATAATTGGAACCCAGGCTGGAAGACTGCCTAAAAAGAAAGAAAAAGTCAGTTTCTTCTAGAATTTTGACCCTATAGAATAAAAATTAACCTAACCTACGCTAATTTCACCACAATGTTTAAAGTTAGGCAAGATAAAGCCCCCCGCCCCCAAACACAGCCAAGTCGAGATTAGGGACACTGCAATGTGAGGATGACACACTGCAATGTGAGGATGAGCGGAGTCATCCTCACAGCTGCTGCTTGTTAGTTAAACCAACCAAAGTTTTTTGAAGCTCGATGGCCAGCATTAGATGGAGAAAAAAAAAAGAAATGACATACTATATTAGTTTACACCGAAGCGAACGAATCCAAAACCGATTTTTAGGAGTGGATCGCTCTGCTACTACCAAATGCGAGGTGTGCTAGAAATGATAAAAGAAGCACTGTATTGTTTCAAAACGTGTGAAATTGTCAGTACCGGTAAGTGGTTGTTTTCTTCTTCTTTCTATTTATAATTATTTTCTGCGAATTTCGGGAAGGCAGGGGGGGCTTGTAGGGCCTTGGCCCTCCCCCCCCATCTACTTAAATCCGCCGCTGCTTGTCGATTGGTTGGGCCAAAAAGCATTCGTTTTTGCCAATACCAGAAGATGTTGAAAAATTCACCTTTTTATGCTAGACATGATGATGACCAACATCCTAAGCTTTTACTTTCGATCCGAGAGTGGGGAAAAACAAACAATACGTTCAAACCAGACAAGCTCCAGAGAACAAAAGATGGTTCACTAATTAGTAAGGTTGCACCCTTTAAAATAAAATTTAAAACAACTCTATTCACAAAAAGAAAGAATTGCCGGCCCTCAGCTGGGCGGCTAAATTTTGTTTCTATTTCCTAATCGAAAATAAACATTACCTGTAAATTTAGCATTCTTGATCTCTTTATTAAAGACTGTCACTTACGCAAAACCAAAAATCGTCCTCGTTCCACAATTCAAACTTGCAAATTTTCGACAGTTCAGGCGAGAGTCACGAGACTTGCACAACAACCCCACCAACGAACTTTGCCAAGTCCACTACATTCTAATTTCCCTCCCCTTTCCCAGTGAGCCTTGGAACTCAGTCAGCTTTCAAGCTCACTGTCTGAGTTAGCTCCCTCATCAATACTGGAGCTGTTGCTGAATGAAGGTAAGAATTTTTTCCAGCTTTTAATCAGTTTTTGATTCAGTTCTGCTGTCACTAATGAATGGCAATGGCCTCCAACGCACGGAGGTGTGCTCCCTGCTCGTGTCCGACTTGCACTGTGAAAAGAGTAAACACCAAGCAGACTGGGATAACACCAAGGTTTATGCTGAAGACGGACACGAGCAGGGGAGCACACCTCCGTGCGTTGGATGCCATTGCCATTCAATACTGCCAAGATAGGAAGATACTATTTATGAACGTGCAAAAATCAGCATATCAGCAGATAGGAAGAATAGTGACAGCAGAACTGAATCAAAAACTGATGAAAACCTGGAAAAAATTCTTACCTTCATTCAGGAACAGCTCCAGTATTGATGAGGGAGCCAACTCAGACAGTGAGCTTGAGAGCTGACTGAATTCCTAGGCTCACTGGGAAAGGGGAGGGAAATTTGAATGTAGTGGACTTGGCAAAGTTCGTTGGTGGTTGTTGTTGTGCAAGTCTCATGCCGGCAAAGTTCGTTGGTGGTCGTTGTTGTGCAAGTCTCATGCCTGAAGAAGCCTATCAGTAGATAGTCGAAAATTTGCAAGTTTGAATTGTGGAACTTGCATGATTTTTGGTTTTGCGTAAGTGACAGTCTTTAATATGAACTTCGACGAAAGTAAAATTGCCGAATTAACGGTATTTTCGATTGATCTCTTTCTAACACACTCGACATATATGCACAAGTCTCAAAACAGCGAAAACAGTAAATATTTTCGCGAATTTTCGACAGCTGTGAAAATGTTCGTAGGAATTCAAGAGTGTAAGAAAGTGAATCCGTTAACTCTCATCGTAATCGAAGCCGTTTTGCTGTTCTTGAATCTAAAGTCTAAATACAGCCAGCTTGCTAACTCTAGTACACATGCGCATACTCCACCTATATAAAGGCTGTAAGGCAAAAGCGGCCATCTTTCTTGCCTCTCAATATGTCGTGATGGTGACTGAAGAGGGGAGGTAGGGTAGGTACAAGTAATGTATATTTTCGCTTAAGCAATAGAAACAAAATTTAGCCGGCCGTCAAAAATATACATCATGTGCATCGTGGTGAATAGGTCAGCCATTGGAATGCCCCATGTGTTGACAAGACATTTGCAAATGGCTGTTTCAAGGTCCATTCTCCCAAGAGAAGTTTGTAACATCTGGAGAGGGAGACTGCTATGGCGTTCTGAATTCCTCGAATGTGCAGAGAGAGAACCCTGGTTTCCAATTTGATGCAAAGGTTGAAGATTTCGGAGGTGACTTCGTGCCTCCTTTTTTCCAGAGACAGGGAACGGCTGTTGTATTGTAGAGGTGTACCAGAACTGTTTTCCCTGTTACCAGATTCTGAAAATGCTGTAGGCCATTGAGAACCGCTTTTAGCTCTATGATGTTTACGTGATCTTGGTCTGCACTTGTCCATAGCCCTGACACTTCGTGATGAGCAGTGTGTGCTCCCCAACCTTCTAGTGAGGCATCTGGCAGTAGGTAAATGTCTTGCTGGAGTTCGTGAAGAGAAACAGTCTGTGAAAGGGACGTGAAGTCTGACCACCATAGTCAGGTGTCTGTCGGAAAAGCTTCGTCGAGGGGGTGAATAGAGTTTCCTGGTTGAAGGCACAGTCCCCCCAATGTTGATGCGGTAGTGGTGGAAAGGTATGGTCATCCATCTTCCATAAGGTACCAGGCTTGCCATGGAGTCCATTTTCCCTATTCGGCAATTCAGATCCGTTAACGGGTAAGAGTTTTTTATTAGGAAAGCTCTGGAGTGTATTATCATGTCTTCTATCCGCTCTAAGAAGGCATCACGGTGGCAAATGAAAGGTCGAATCGAGTGCCTAGAAAGGTGGAAACCTGGCTGAGTCCAGCTGGCTGAGAAAATTTGTTGTTATGTTCAGGTTGCTTGTGCGAAGGTATGCATTTTGAGCTGCAGAAGCTAGTAGTCTAGGTAAGCACTTCCTGGAATTTCGTTTTGATGTATGAAAGCCAGGATTGGTTTGAGGATTAGAGTGAAAATTCACGGGGCAGCGTTTAGACCGAAAGGAAGACAAAGGAGTTTGCAGACTTTTCCTTGGTACATGAAGCGAAAAAGGTGTCGAACTGATACATGAAGAGGAACGTGGAGGTAGGCATCTTCTATGTCTATGGATACTGTCCAGTCGTTTGGTTTGAGAGTTTGTTGAATGGATTCCAGTGTTTCCATTTCGAAATGAGAATTTTCAATTTTTCTGTTAAGAGGTTTTAAGTTGAAAATGAGTCGTTCTCTGCCGTTTTCTTTGGTCGCAGAAAGATTGAGCTGTAGAAGCCTGGACGAAGAGGGGCTTTGGCTTCTGCAATTGAAACCCTGGATTTTGAGGGAAAGGCGGTTGGAAACTAGATAAGTAAATTCCCAAGGAGGTGGTGTTGTTAAGGCTGGTTTGCTCTTGCTCTTTGTTCCGTGCTCGATAAAGGAAAAAATTTGAGGGTTGGAGGTTATTTTCTGCCAAACGGGAAGGAAAAAGTACAGACGACCTATCGGAAAACAATGTCGGTTATCACTGGTTTTCATTACAGGATTTGTTTCTGGTACTTGATGATGAGTTGCGGGAGTGCAGGTTAGGGGTGGAGGGTGGAGCTACAGTTGTTTCTTCTGTCCTTCCCGCACGGTTGGGGGATCTTCCACAAAAGGACTGGTCATTTGTGTTAGATTGGAGTAGAATTCCTCAGAAGTACGGAAATTACTTTGACGGTTCTAATTGTACCTGTTGCGTGTCCGCTTCGTGGATAGGTTGTTAATTCCGTAGTTCGAATTTTGTGCAGTCATTCAAATTTGTTGCAGTATTTAAAGCTACATCATGCAAGAGGAGAGTCAAGTTGAAAAGTGCTTTAGTGAGCCATTTCATCGAGTGGAAGGTCGCAAAACATGTTTTCTGAAAACTTCGGGGATAATTCAACGACACTCGCTTGGATTCAGTTGCTTGATTTGTAACTACTCAGGGAATGGGCGAGAGGTTTCAAATTCAAGAACTCAATTCCAATTCATTCCTTACTGTATGGCTAGGGGTCTATACACAAAGTACCACATATTAGGCATCAGCCAGAATTTATCCTTCTAACTGACCCTGTAGGCTGCAGAGGTTCTGACCATTCAGTTCGAACCCCAAACACCAATTAGCTCGAGCTCACGATTCGAGCTGCTTTTAAAGCATCCAGAACAATGGGCTGTCGCCTTAGGCAACTGGTGAACAGGCTCAATCAGAAAGTTTGTCTGCATTAATTGGAAGGCTGGCAGGCCGCCAGGATTGAGGCAAGCCAAACTACGAAGTGTCAGCTCTGTGAGTTGCGCGCTGCCGTTCATGTAAGCCGGCTACAGTTTCTCACAGAGGGCGTTCGCTACAATATTGAAGGCATCTGCTTGGGAAGCAGCTCTTAGTCCAGTCGGTTTCATTTTTTTGACTTCGGTTCAGGTTTCGGTTTTCATGCCCACAAAGCCGCGTTTTCGGTATCGGTTTTTGCCATCCTCCTCCCAAACCAGATATTTCGAGTTTTCTTTCTTGTAACAGTAGTTTTACTAGCTTCTAACCCGCTCCTGCTTTCACTTTCAGTAGCGTGATAGACCATGGGTCTAGCTGTGGCATCATTTTCTTCTACTATTTTCTTTTTAAATGACCAGGAGCTTTGCTGTGAAATATACATAGAAAATGATAATTATTAAAAAATTCAAAACAACAAATCAATCTTTGATTTTTCGAACACCGTACGAATAACCGACTCAAAATCCGAATCGTTTTCAGTAAAAACCGAAACTTCGGTTTCGGTGATTGACCCATCACTAGCCTAGAATCTTGTCATTGTCTTTAAGAACTGCCATGCTACGTGGAGCCGCAGAACACTACTTTCGTTGGTAGACGAATGATGCAATAAGGCGGGAAACAATGCCAGCTTCCTTTCGCATCACCAGAAGCGCATGACGGAACCGCAGAACGTGGCTAGCGAAGGCTTATTCGTTGACGGACGAATGGAGTGTGAAACAACCCAACTTCCTTTCATAACGCCAGTAGCATCGTGGGAGGAAAAGGAGAACGGCCACATCAGGTGGAGCCAGAGAATGCAGCTTTCGGAAACTCCCATCGGTAAAGAACAGCAAACAAAGCGAGGCGGGAAACAACGCCAAATTCCAATCACATCACAAGATAATGAAGTAGAAGGGATCAAAGAGAAAGCCACAGGGTGGCTATGGTGATGTCTTTCGTTGAGACAAGGTGACCGAGTCGGCCGGAAACGATGCCAAAGTTCCTTTCGCATCACTAGTATTCACTGATGACATTGAAGACATGTAGAAAAGAAAACATTGAAGACATGTAGAAGAGACAGCCATTGCCAAGCAACGGTTCTTTCGCCGAACGGCAAGTACAGAGGGAAGCGATGTGGCTGTGTTAAGCTGTCACTTGAGAATAAAAGATGCCCCTTTCGACTTGTTAGCGTTTATATAGGAGGAAAGTGCGCACTTTGAGGTCACTGAGCTGGCTGGATCTAGTCTTAAATATCAACATGCATTCAAGGATAAGAATAAGAATAAGAATAAGGATAAGGATAAGAATAAGGATAAGAAGGAAACATGCATTCAAGAATAAGAATGCTCAATTTACAGGTAATGTACATTTTTGTAGGCAATAAAAATATCATTCTGAATCGACATTGTCTCAACTATGGCATGGTATCAAGTGTATTCGGAATAGAGGCACTGGTAGAATCTTGAGTAAACGTCATCCAGTTTATAATTGTGCCCATTTATTTTTGTTGAATTTATGAGCCCAAAACGAATTCGCCTTACAATCGAGCCAGTACGGTAAATGCACAAAATGTGTAGTGAAAAGGGAACCTTTTTTTGCGCGCATATGCATGCACAATGTAGCACCTTTTTTTCTTGCCTTGAAGAGCCTACAAAAATCAACACGAAAACCGACACTTTGATCTAATAGACTGTTGTGACTGATGGCCACAGAAAATCGCTATTGCTAACGATCTAATTGTAATAAAAATTGAAGAATTTTTACGAGTACAGACCTCTTCCTAGGTATTACACTTGGTACAGGTGGCACAGAGCCAACCGAATTTTTTCTGACTGTAGGAATGCCGGATCGTCGGGTGCCGAGTTTAGACATACCGGACGATGGACGCCCTGATGCGGACTGTTTATCATCGGTCCGTACTCTGAGCGGTTGGCCCATGCCAATAGACGATTTTCTCATGTTGAAGTTTCAGTTCAGTTACACTTCCTGCAAAAATACAAGTGAAACTGATTAAGGACATAGATTTAGGTCGAAGATTATTGATGAACTGTTACAGAAATGGGGGAAAATTGGTTTAGCACGCAGGCTTATTCACCTCAATTAGCTAATGACAGTAACAGAAAATATATCATGGAAACGGATCATTAACAAAGGCCAAACAAAAAAAATTGTTTGGTTTGCATTATGCAGTTAAAAAAAATAGGGTCGGTAAATCTCTTTTTTTTTTTACCTTTTTGGTTTGTTACTAGGCTAAATCAGAAAGTTTTACTTAAAAAAATCTAATTTATTATTCTTTTATGTAATAAAGATACATTCATGTTCACGGAGCAACATTTTTCCTTTTTCCAGGAAGCACTTTTTTGTATAGTAAGATGAAGCGTCAAAATAGGGAGAAGATTTTTTTTTTTCTTTAGATAAAAAAAATGTTTAGGGTCGGCTCATAAAAATAGGGTCGGTTGGGTAACGCAAACCAAACCATTTTTTTTTTGTTTGGCCTAATACCGGAATTATAAGGATTAAAGGAAACGAGGCAAAGAATTATAAAGAGGTTCTTCCAAAATGACCCACATGTGTACGAACCACACACACACGCTTCTGAAGAGTTCAGTACCTTCAATGCACAGAAACCTCAACAGAACGTTCCAGAAGTGTCTGATGAGGAAAACGTTACCTTTCAATGCGAATGATGGCTACATCCAGAGTCAGTTGATAATCCATCCAGAATCAGTCGAAAACCTGTGCCTCGAGCTTGCTCGCAATTCCGTAAAAATCAACCAACTTTGTGAGCTGCTGCGATGGTTCGATCGAACAATCCCTCAGTCTGCTGTCAGTCGCGTTCAAGATGAAGTCATTTCCGTTGAACGAACATGTTTTGAACGAAAGGTGAAAAAAGTAATAGGAACATCTGCTATGTAATAAATGTGTACAAGCAAGGATTAAAGCAGTTCGTTAGATTTTTAACTCTCGTTTTAGCTCTATCGAGCGTTCTGTGTTTTGGCAGTACCAAACAGTGCGCAGCAGCAGACTTTTTTTTTTACACGTGTGGCGTTTTGGAAGAAGCTGAAAGACACATGTGAAAGATATCTGCCTCAACTGAAATTCGAACCTAAGAACTATAAAAGCCGGCAAGAAGTGCACTTGTCCAGCAGTGTGGCACATTAGCAGCCTGCTAACCCACAGTATTCACCAACTTTCCCGTATAGTATAATATCGTGGTCTTAAACTTGCACTGCACGATAGAAAGGCTTTTTTAGTGCCCAGGAGGGCCAGGACTCTTTTAAATTTTAGAGACTTCGGTTCAACACAACACAGGGAATAAATCTCAGTCACAGACTTGAACAATGTAAGCTGAAACTTTTTTTAGCGCCGGCATAGCCTAAACACAGAAGTTGGTAACTAGCTAACGTGGTTACCGGGACGTCCGGGGAGGCCAAAGACAAACTAATTGACTTAAAGGAATACTAAACCCTCCAACTCTGGAATTTTTTTATTGTTACTTTAGATACGGGAATTAACGTCAAGAGGCATTTGACGTCAATTGGCGTTAATGCTTATGCAATACAAATTTCTAAAACACAACATAAGCCATCATTTTGAAAGTTCTAGGAAACTATTACGCAGAATTTCAGAACACAAATACTATAGGACTACCAGTATTCTGCAAATTTTCGACAGACAGGCCACACGAATCAGGCACTATGAATGCTAAACTTTTTTCTACGACATCAGAATCACTTTTTAAACTTAAGAGTTCGCACTCGCGGCTGGCGCAGCCTCCCGTATTTGTTGGGCAATCATAGTGCCTGATGAAGACAGACGTGTGGCCAGTCTGAAGAAAATTTGCAGAATACTAGTATAGTACTTGTGTTCTGAAATTGTGCGTAATAGTTTCCTAGAACTTTCAAAATTTAAAATGAACTTTCAGAGTAATAATCGCTACCGTATTTTCAATAAGCCTACATATGCGTAATAGAGCTGGGCGGTATCGGAATTTCACGGTTCAGTACGGTATCGGTTTTTCCATTTTTCATACCTCGGTTTTTCGGTTTTCGGGTACGGTAATGTTTTTTTTTTTTACAATACAAAATGTTAAAACCTATTTTAAAAATTTTTTATTTTAACGTACTTCAACGAATCAACATCGAAAAAGTTGTGTTGATTTTTAAATTATTTAAAAATAATGCTTTTCATTATTTAAAGATTTTGATGTTAATTCGTGCAAAACAAATCTTGTTCAGTGACCTTATATACGAGAAGGCATCTTTTTGGCTACAGCGGTTGACTTCCGGTTGCGGTGTCTGTGCTGCAACTGCAACCAAAGGCTTGCAAAAGTAGACTGACAGAGTGACAATGAGTTGCCGTTTCTGTGCTGCGTTTTCTTTCACCATTTAACAGTTTTTTGGTTTTCAAGAATAAAGGTAGCAAAATAGAAAAGTGTATGATCGTGTGTGCAGTATTGAAACCAAGCGATGTCATAGCTGAAAACCAACAGCTATTTTTTTTTTTTTGGAGATAGGCTAACCAAATTCGATTCCGGTATTTTATAAATACCAAAAAAACCGCGGTATTAATACCGATACCGCCCAGCATTAATGCGTAACTCTTCAAAAGAGCAGAATTTCTCCATTTTTCGCACATTCCCACATTAAAGATAGTCCTCTATCTAGCAAATTTTCAACCACTAGCTGCAGTCTTCATCACGCTTCTCGAAGTTAAGTTTCTTTTCTAGTTACATGATTGAGATGAGTCCGTCCATCAACAGAATTCGAAAACGCCGCACAGCGTAGCCTCCCGGATTTAGAAGGCCAATCACCGCTTCAAAGCCTACTGTCTCTAGTAGGCCGTCCCTTTTCTCCCAGCTTCCAGTTTGTTTGCAGTTGTTTATGCAAGTCTATCAGGTGAGTGGATAAGAGGAACTTGCTGCATTCCATGAAGCTGAATGGCAATAAACTCTAAGCACCTCAGGTTATCTTTAGTGTCATGCTGCCAGTACACCACCATTACAGTACATATAATCATGGGGCTTACTGGCAGCAGTGTTTTTCAGTGTATTGCCGGCAGTACACTATCCTAACACTGTACCTAACAGGATTTACTGGTAACAGTCTTACTGACAGAGCACCACTCTTATTGTACATACAATAGGCTTACTGGCAGCAGTTTTTAAGTGTCTTGCTGCCAGTATACCACTCTCATGGGACATACAATGGGGCTTACTAGCAACAGAGTTTTTGTGTGTCTTGCTACTAGTGCATCACCCTTACAGTAGGCTACTTACAATAGAGTTCACTGGCAGCAGTGTTTTTAAGTGTACTGCTGCCAGTACACTAACACTATATAATAGGGCTTCTGGTAACGGCATTAAGTCTTGCTGACAGGGGTCCACTACCGCAGAAGCTCCGAGCAAGATGGCCGGCCTATCTAGATTCCGGCGTGTGAAAGTTTAGATGGATAAGATTTTGGTTGCGGTTTCTGATGTTATGTGGTTAGGTTATGTAATTTGGGAAAAAAACTGACATCATTTTCGAGAAACAGCGACCTAAATTTACTCCTTTCACCAATGGAGATAGTACAACCATCCACGTATACAGATCGATGGTGGACGAGCTTGGGAGCCACTGTGGAGTGGCACCGCATGTTTTACTTTTGGATCACTTACACATAACTAAACACAAGAATTGCGGTAAGAATACGTTACGTATGTCCGATACAACACTTGAGCTATCTCAACCGGCAGCGAGTCGAAATTGATCATTGATAAGTAGGCTATCATCTGTCAGTGAGAGTTCTTTACTCTGTGATCTTAATTTTGGTTTGCACATATCTTGTTTATATAAAGATTTACATAAATTTCACTCTACTTAATTAGCTTATATGCAACCTAAATCCTGTAATGCCCATTGGGCACCTGGATTTTGATTATTAAAGTTAAGTCAAAACACAACAGAGTGATAAGAAAGGAGGGAAGCGGCACAAATGCAGGCCCATAAATGCCTGCCAATGATAAGAATATTCCCCGTGTTGCGATGTAGAATTGTACATTACACTCTGCAGGGCAATTCTCAAACCATAGTCACTTTCTAAATGTAGCATGTTAAAATTAATACGTAAAAGAAATACACAACCAACTTACTAACGCGAGATACTCACAAAACTTGATCAACTAGATTTGAAAACAGCGCCTAAATCATTTCCGTTTCCTGTACTCCGCAGATGTAAATACATCATAAGAGAAAAGGTGGTACCATAGAGAACGAAGGAAGTTGTGGTAAATTAAGTCATGCCATATTTGTATACAAAAGGTTTGTTTGCATATATTAGTAGTTATACTCCTAAATTTAATCAATTATGAGAGAAAGGAAAACACGCTTTTTACATACAAATCATTTCAACGTTCTAAGATGCTCGTATAGTCTCAACAACATTTTAACAGCCTAGTGGTGGGCGCCATATTTGGGAAAATAGCACTGCACACGAAGCTGTTTAATAGCTTCAATTTGTGGCAAATGTTTGGTGAAACGCTAATCTAGACTTATGTCTTCTTTTACAAGATCATTGGCTAACATAATTTTCTAAATGAAACGACTCACTGAATACCAGAACAAGACATAAAATAAAAACTGTATTTTTTTTTATTTTCGTAATTCTTTTTAAAAAGGACATTTCTTTTAGTAGATTTGTTTTATTTACCCTTTACTATTTTTGATCACATGACGTCGCTCGCGCTCCTGCTATCCTTCCGACGACATGTTGAAAAAATTTTCTTAGCAATTTGGTGAAGATGAGGTGCGATTTGGATGAATTGCTGCTAATATGAAGTCGAGATTGCGTCTCAAGTCGAGATAATCCCCACCCAAACTAAAGGATGAGGTAAGAATGCCAATACAATCGCCGTGTCAAACGGTCTAAATCGAGAAATGAAGTCCTTATAAGTCGGACTTCGTTACCTTACGCGTGAAAAGCGTAGGCTTAGAACTTAAAAGAGAGAAGTTAGATTTAGATTAACAAGAGTAAAGAAAAGAAAAAGTCCTATTCCTGTCGTCACACGTATAAGTCAACGGAAGACTGCTGCTTATTTGAAGTATGACGTTAATAAACGAGGAAACTAAGTAATGGTGTATGGATTGAGTGGTTTTAAACGCTTCCTTTACCTTGATAACTTGTAAAGAAGTTAACTCGTCTATTTTTCAAACATTTAAAGCTTTTTTTTTTGTAAGTGTAGATTTTAAATTTATTTCCTAGTTTATAGGTTCAAATACTAGGCTAGTAAAATTGTTGGGGACGCTGCGATCAGTTTAATAAACTGTGAACACATTTTGGTTCCCTCAACCTTGAAGTTGAACGTATATTTGCCTAAATCAGCATTCTACCCGTCTAAGTATCCGTATTTTGTTGGTGATAAACAGATCGAAATATGTTAGATTCCACAAGTACCGTCACTGCCAATGAAACTTGTTACATGAGCAACTTGTTTATTTGCTCAGGAGAGTGTCTTTAAAAAGTTTAAGGGAAAAGTGGAGGGCGGGGGGGGGGGGGCCTTTTCCCGGAGAAAGATTTGTGTAAAGTTAGGAGACAATGAAAGTGGGACTGTCCATGTTGTAACCTTGGACTAACAACTCTTTGAGATGGACGATTCACGTAGCCTACGGCTACCTCTAAGCTCGAGTGTGTTCCGACCTTCTGCAGCTACGATAGCAGCGCCACCACAAAATCCGTCAGTGGCATGTCACGTTAGACCACCTCACTCTTGTGCGAGTGAGAGAGCTAAACAGGAAAACCGGGGGAAACCTTCGGAAATAGTTTCAGTCTCCCATGACGTAAGTTCGCGGTGCCAGTCTCCTAATGGTATCGGGCGCACGGGCTGTGTATGGCAGTGAAGGTAGTTGACATCTCGAAGAGAGGTGTTAATCCAAGCTGTAACTACCGCTTCACATTCCACCCCTTGTTGCAAGGTTGTATTTCGTTTCCCGCCTCCGCTACACTCTACAATATCTCATTTTACCAAAGCGACAGTAAAATGTGTCAGCTTTCCAGCATGTGTGTGAACTCTTATTAGAGTCCGTAGTGTTACGTGGAGTGTTACAGGATAGCGCCAGAAGGCGGGACACGCGATTTGTTAAGAACCCATCTCCTTCGCTGCCACGAGGTCGTTTGTCTTCGCAAACAGGAGTTGCCGGAGGCTGTGGTATTTTTCATACCTAATTATTAGGTTGAAAGCCTATACAGCTGAAGAAAATGGATACAAGCCGTTCTACAATTGGCCGCTTGGGCTCGCTCGCGACTCGAAACGAGAGATGGAATAGGCGTTAATGGTATCACAGACACTCCGTATAACCCTTGTATGCGTCTCATGGAAAAGTGATCCTTAACATACACAACTTCATTCCTGGATTAATTCTAAATGGCTCCAACTTCAACTGTCTTGTAAATCCACCAAAAGTCCGTTTTAGGGTGTGCAAAGATGTACGAATGAAAACTGTCGGTTTATTGCAATGATTTACACTTGTTTTCAAAAGTCCTAAATCTTAGGACAAGAATAAATCTTACACAGTCAATATCTTGCAAATTTTTGACAGCTTATTTGCGATTAGTTGGAAAAACCAGCATTCATCAGTCTTCTGGTAATTACCATGTGGTCCGTACCTAAGTTTGCGTAGCTATGTGTTGTTTAGAAAAAACGGCAGCGTGTGTAGCCTTGCCTACTAAATGTAGACGGTTGTCCAGTCCACTGTTGCTTAAGTAAAGCGCTGAACGCATTGTTGACTATAAATCCGATGTTAGGGTTGGATGGGCCTTGCAAATTCATTAGGGTGTGGCATTTCTTGTTGTGCTCTTGGATGGCAAGGGATTCTAATCCGCCTAAATGTTGAGCGTTTCCTGAATTAGAAATCAGTAATTGGTTCTGCCCATTTAATCGTGCATGGTGAATCGTCCTTACCTGGCTTATTCTATTGACAGTACTTCACGAGATCATATGGCATAGCCTACCTTTTCACGAAACGGGACTTGGACATTCCGCACCTGAAAATCCACTTCAGGGGAAAACATAAAGTGTTAAGCTGTAATTAGATGTAGCCCACTGACAAGTTCTGGCTTATGGGTATGTAAACTTGTGCCATAAGGTTGAATGGTCAGAAATGTACTTTTGATGTGTATTAAGTGAATTCATTCTTATGCTCTTGTCAAAAATTTGTGAAGAGTGCGAGTTTTCGACTAACAATTGGGGTTCCCATGGTGTTGTTGTCAAAGAAAACTGACGTGTTGAGCAACCACAAAAACACCGCGTGAGTCTTGGTAGTTGAATAGCGCTCACAAATTTTTGAAAATAGCGTGAAAATGAACTCACTTGTTGTACCTTAAAATCGGCTAACCGACTTCGCAAAAGTAAAAGTAGGACTTAATCTGTGGCAAAACTCGTCCCCAAACCAGTGAAATTTGGACCATTGCAACTGACTTTTAAAACCCACCTGACTTAAAATAACGAAAACAATGACAAAACCAACAATTACGTTTCTGTTAAGTAGCATGGAGTTTCTGGGCCATTTTCAAGTCAGTATTTTGGTTCTTGTTGTACTACATTCCTGTGGCGAGGGTTTCCTGATAAGCTTAACATTCCTTGTTGGCTTGCGTAATGCTCTTGTACCTGCTAATGAAACATGTACGTGCAGATCCGAATTAATTACTAACTAACAATGTAATTACGGTAACAACTATAGAGCGACAAAACTGATAACCGAGAAATTAGCCTCCAGTGCACACGGGAAAATCATTGTGGGAAGTAATACGGTACGTTACCTAAAACTTTTTAGTAAAAATAGTCCTAACCTATTCAGTAAAATATAAAATAGGCCTACCATAGTTCTGTCATACCGAATAGGCCTACGGCTCATCATGTCACTGGGTGACTTCCCCCCAGCATAGACTTTGTGTCCTGTTGGTGACGCTAATGATGTTTGAAAAAAATTATCAATTGTGTTTATTAGTTTTCACTAAATAACTTCCTCTAGAGGCTTTTTAACCTATTGTTTTGGCTATTCCACCAGTAGCAAGGTCTTGTCGAGACGATGAAAATGGTAAAATCTGTCAAAAGTTGACGATATTTTGGAGATTCAAGCGAAATTTGTCTAAGCTGCCTTTCACCATCACGACCCCGCTAATACATAAACTGATAAAAGAAAATGGGGGGGGGGGGGAAGCAGCAAACTAAACTGCACAAAGATTTCCTAGAGATTTACATTATCACCTTACCTGTCGGCAACATGTTATCTGGATGATGGGCTGTGGCATTTACAAAGCGGGTATCCTAAAGCCGATCATTGTGACCACTAACCTCACCCAAACTTAAAAGGTAAAAGCGTTTCTCAATATTTTGAAAGGTTCCAACCATTATACGGAAGACATTTAAAAAAAAATTAAAAAAAAAATCTTGTCCAGACAGGACAGATTGGTAACCAGGTTGGCCTAATCCACCCAAAACCAAAACTGGTATAAAAGTTTCCATAAACGATCGGCCTATGAATGTTGTGATATCATTCAACCAGGGAAAGGCCGCCAAGTTAATCGCACCGACTAATAGTTCGAAGGTTAAATGAAAACTTGAAGATTACTACTCGCTGTAGCAATCTTCGAGTTTTCATTTAACATCCTAAGTATTATTTGGTGCGATTAATTTGGCTAATAGATTAACCTTGGCGCGTTTCCCTGGTTGAATGATATCACTACCTTCAAAGGGCGATCGTTTTTGGAAACTTGGCGAGCATTTATACCAGTTTTGGTCTTAGGTGGATATCACAACATTCATCGGACTGTGAACGTTCATAAGGTTGCACCGTCTTGTCTTCATCTGTACCTTTTTTTTTCTAGAGGAATTTTATTTCTAAAAATTTTCACATTTATAATTTTCAAATTTACCATTGCCAATTAGCCGTTAGATTAGCCAAATTGACACGATTTAGCTTATTGTATGACCATTCTTCAGACGCTTAAGTTGCTTCAATCCCATTTTTGCAGACACTGGCTAACAATCGTTGATTTGGTTCGCTTCGCTCACTCATTAGCGTATCCCCTTCAGTTGTTTTGTTTATCTCTGAACCTTCCCCTTAAATTTCAAGATTTCGTTCGCATTTAGTCATGCAGAAACCCCCGAAGGTCGCTGTTACTAAAACAGCAGAACGCTAAGCATTTTATTTTTGGGTTATTAACAAAAACCTGTTAGCTCGGGGATGCTCGTATTGTTGCATAACCATCATCTAACGTGCATCACTTTATTCTTACGCAATCAACAACGTTAATGTTTCCCTATTTTGTCCTTCGTTACAGTTCAGTTTTTAATTCGTGCAGGCTTTTAACAATAAATCTAAGGACCTGTGTTGATTGTTCAACCCATTGTTGTATGAAATCTTGGGTTGCAACTTGAAAAAGAAACGAAATTTAAATTCGCTGATGGCAAATTTCAAAACCCTACCACGCATTTGTCCTTACCCCTACAACCCCCAAACCACAAAAGGACCATGCTCAGATCACCATGCATCCGTGTGCAAAAGTTCAGCTACGTAGTCCATGAGCAATGAGTCTTTGGGATTTAACATGTGGCCTGCATTACTGGACTTTACTAGCTAGTCAGTAACATAAAAACAATGTTATTGGCGCAGCTTTCTCTCTATGAATGATGGACACTCAGCTTTTAACTTTCCGTTTTTCTTTATCCCTGCACGTTTCCCTTACATTTTCCACGATTTGAAAGATTTCTGTCGCATTGGGATTTATCCTCAACATGCCAAAATATTCTTTTAGTTGCTAACAGTTAACAGACACATGTCTGCTAGTAAGGCCGCTTTTTTATCGTTAACAATCAATTTTTTAAGAATCGGATGTCTACAATGGGATGATCGACTGTTACTTGGTGGCGACACACTAGCGTGTGTCTAGATCCCGGAATAAAGTCCCTGAACAATACCAGCATCCAACAAACAATATCGTGTAAGCACTTTTTATTGACTTCGAAGACTGGCATAGAGAAATTCTTGTTTTATGAGTATTGGTTTTCACCACTTTTGAACATTAAGGTTCTAGACTAAATTCTAAACCTGACAAATTTTGAAATAAAAGAAGCAGTGAGCACCATTCTAATTAGTTTGACAGTTTGCTCAGTGATAGAAAATTCCAACTGTGTAGCTTAGCGTTACCAATAATGTGGAAAACCGGCACGAATTCTTCCTGATACCAATCGGTTTCATTGCTTTACCTGGAGGCTTGGCACCATGACTTTTGCTGGTAACTTGTTTTGACAATCGGTGTGTATGCTTTTTTTTTATATGGTTGGGAAAGTTTAGGGAGTCCAACCCTTATTAAAGGATAACTAAGTTGATGTTGAGTTGTATAATAGAGTAAGAGGCCCTTTTAAAAACTTAACTAAAGCATGATTACTGAAATTTCGGCTATTTTACTTCGGCTTGGAACAAAATAATAGTTGTACAGTTTTCACGCTTTGCCAAAACAGGTCAGTTTACTTCATTTTAAACAGGCGAATTTTCAATGATTCTCTACTGATCATCTTCAGGCCTTCAGCCGGAGGAACACTACATTTTCACATGTGAATGCCTTGCAACTGGCACAAATTTGAATCTCCATCGGAAAGGCCTACAGAGATACGAAGGAGATTTCAAATTTGTGCCATTGAAAGGCGTTCTTGTGTGAAAGTGCAGTGTTCCTCCAGCAAAAGGCCTGAAGAAGATAATCAGTTAAGAATCCTCGAAAATTTGCCAGTTTATATGAAGTGAACCGAACTGTTAACAAAGAGCAAAGAGCGAATTGTACTGTAAATAAAAAATAATGTTAAAAAAAAGCATTGTGTAGGTTACAGCATTTTAGAGTAGGCTATGGAGGAAGGAAGTTTGCATTTTTGCGACCAGATGCCATTGTACTGCCAAGGTCACTCTAAATCATGCACATGTTTTTTCATTATGTCCATGAAAGGACCAACGGGGAATTTCAAAGAGGCAAATATATGTATAACATGTGAAAAATTCAAGTTGTTTGAACTACTGTTAAGACTGTTACGGTGATCCATAAAAATGCAGCAGCAGCAATTTCTCTTGAGAGGGAGAAAAAAGTTTGGACTTTTGGTTTTTTTTTTATCCTCTTTTGGAGACTTAAACAAATTTCTGTCGTTGCATTTTTTTATGTTCCACCTTGTGTAGAGTAATAGCAGTTTAAATAACTTGAATTTTTTTTTTGGGTGTTTCTGATGTATTTTTGCCTCCTGAGATGGACAGTTTGTCCTTGTGCATACAAAACTCCCACTTTAGACAGACATGGTTTTACTGTGGCAAGAAATGGTAGAGTACTAAAAATGGAACTTTCTGCCGGTTTCATATATTTTATAAAATGCTGTTGCTGTGCAATGGTTTTTAATTCTTCTTTTTTGTTATGTGTAAAAACAGTAGGCTATTGTTGTAATGCAGATGTAAATTGTCTTTTGCTTCCATTATGTGAGGCAGTGTCCATTTAGATCAACAGCAAGCCAAATTTAGGTGGATTTTTAGGTACTTCTATCACGAACAGTTTTTTTTTTTCCTAGATTGTTCTGTCGAATGGTAGGCTAGGGTGAATGGTAGGCTACGGTACTAACTCCAAGACTGTAGCGGAAAGATTTTAACTCTTAGTATGCCTAAATTTGCCCATTCTAAGCCATAATTTCTTATTGTATAATGGACCGTTTTATGTGCAATTTGTTGTTTTAAATGAAAACAAATAGGTCTATTTTGTGGTAGTAAGGTCAAGAGCAATAGGCATATAAAATTACAAGAAAAAAAAATTGTGTGCAACAGCAAAAGAAAAAAGAACTGAATGAATGTCATGACCTTTCTCCCAGAAACAAACGTTTTGGGGATGATATCTTAGGCCTAAAAAAAATACCTTTGGTTCCTGTAACCCTACCATGCCTTACCTTTTTTTTCAGATTTCGGTGACCATGACAGTTTTGTCGTTCATATTTGTTCGTATTAAAAGTCAAAAGGAAAACAAAACGGACCGCAGGAAGAGGCGTTCAGTTACGTTGCAAAAAAACTGCTATTGGTTTATGCACAAATTTAGTGTACGAAAAAAGTTAAAAAAAAAAAATCCGACCTACCAACCCTATTTTTTTCGCGATGTTAACAGGAATCAAGATATATTTGTTATGCTTTATATCATTCTATGCCCATGAAGGGTTAAAGTTATTTAGTGAAAACCAACATGTTACAGTACAAAAATATGGAGTTCCTCATTTCAGCGTTTTTCTTTTAAGTAGTGTAGTCTACAGCTTCAGGATTTTTTTCTTGCTACGAAAAATGTTAGTTTTGTATCTGTAATGCAGTTGTATTGCAGACTGCAAGTAAATTTATATAATTTGTGTATGAGGTGATTGGTCCTCGCGCACAGCATACTGTGTAGTTGACAATCTAAAGTAGCAATTCCTTGATACGACTTAAGATACGTGCAAGTCTGCAAACGGAATTAACTTGGTTGCCAGGAAAAGTTGAGCGAAGTAGCATCCCGCGTGGGAGGAAGGGAGAGTTGGGTTGGTGGCATAGTTCCAACTAAGCTGGCCACAGAGACACTATCAGGAGTTTAAGGACTGCTCAACAGTCTAGATAAATGTTTTGAATGAGCATTCTTTTCTTTGTAGGTGTCTTCATTAAATGGTAGTAACTTAAGATTTCTGAAATTAGTTGAATTTGTCCGACGAGAAATCATCCTATATCCTGTGTATGATTGTTGTCCGAATGAGGAAGGCGACATTTATCTTTGTTGGTATGGTGCTGGAAATTTCACTTTGTGGCGCATTGCTATTGCACCTTTAAAGAACTTAGTCCCACGAGCATGGTCCACAAAAAAGGGTTTTCAATTGTTTTCTTCTTCATTTTCTTTAAATACAAATAGGGGGCCACTTTTCTGGATCCAAAACACAGATAATCAGGGTGCAATGTTCAATATCAGTTTTTCTTGCTGCTGAAGAGTGGCACGGCTGTAGCCGTAACAGCTGCACCGCTTCCACTGGCTTTGGTTGGCACTAATGACCTTGCTGTCGATGTGTCAATAAGCTTCAAATCCCCCCTCCCCCCACACTTAAAAAAATTAATTTTTTTGGACTTGATTGGACCCTGAGCTCGTGATCTGCATTTTGTTTCTTCCTCTTTTGCGTAGTCTACTGCAAAATTACCCCT
>JAHWFP010183684.1:0-21717 GCA_023313725.1 Lithobius niger | reverse complement strand
TGGGAATCTTCTAACGAATTTTTATAAAGTGTCAGACTAATTGTAGGATGTTAAAACTTTGTGACTGTACTTGATACGGAAAATAGATAAAGGTAAAACCGGGGATTCGGTCTGGGAATCTTCTAACGAATTTTTATAAAGTGTCAGACTAATTGTAGGTTGTTAAAACTTTGTGACTGTATTTGATACGGAAAAAAGAGAAAGGTAAAACCGGGGATTCGGTCTGGGAATCTTCAAACGAATTTTTATAAAGTGTCAGACTAATTATAGGTTGTTAAAACTTTGTGACTGTACTTGATACGGAAAATAGAGAAAGGTAAAACCAGGGATTCGGTCTGGGAATCCTCACACGAATTTTTATAAAGTGTCAGATTAATTGTAGGTTGTTAAAACTTTGTGACTGTACTTGATACGGAAAAAAGAGAAAGGTAAAACCGGGGATTCGGTCCGGGAATCTTCAAACGAATTTTTATAAAGTGTCAGACTAATTATAGGTTGTTAAAACTTTGTGACTGTACTTGATACGGAAAATAGAGAAAGGTAAAACCAGGGATTCGATCTGGGAATCTTCACACGAATTTTTATAAAGTGTCAGACTAATTATAGGTTGTTAAAACTTTGTGACTGTACTTGATACGGAAAAAAGAGAAAGGTAAAACTGGGGATTCGGTCTGGGAAGCTTCTAACGAATTTTTATAAAGTGTCAGACTAATTGTAGATTGTTAAAACCTTGTTTCTGTACTTGATACGGAAAATGGAGAAAGGTACAACTGGGAGTTCGATTCAGGAAATTTCCAATGAATTTTTATTGAGTGATTAACTAGCGGTATGTTGTTAAAGCCTTGTGACTACACTAGAATTAGAATGTACGGAAATTGGTAAAACTGGGGATTCAACCCCGTAATCTTCATTGATTGACTAACGCAGGCTCTTAAAGCCTTGTGACTAAACTTGATGTGAGTCTACGGTATTAACCGCTGGGAATACTCTTACCCTTGAGACTGAAATTAATTGTGTTTCGGAATGGGCTACTAATTGGCACTGAACTCCCTTATCTATACTTAAATGTATTGCATTCCATGTCATTCCTATTTGTTGGATGGCACCGTTCGAGATCTTGGCATTTGGTTCACTCCAAACCTAAAGCCGTCTCTTTAATTGCCACAAAATTACCACCGCGGCTCTTCGTCGGCTTGCTGTCGTAAATCGTTGCTTTACGTTGGGAAATCTTCGTACAAAAGTTTGGGCGTTCAAGGTCTTCGTGCGCCTTCTTTCAGAATATGCAACCCCCGTGTGGTGTCCAGCTTTGATGAAGGATATTGATTTGGTTGAATCAGTTCAGTGTCGTTTCACATAAGGTCTGCCGGGCTTGAGAAACTTGTCTCCTGAAACAACACGTTTGAGGGTTGCGGGGTTGAAATCACTTGAATTGCGAAGATTAGAATTTGAACTTACTTTTTAAAATTTCGCATGGTTTTCTTTCTGTTGATTTGCCATTCTTCGATGTTCGTTCTGCGAGTGTAACTAGGTCACTCTTGGAAACTTGAGATCCCCCAGTCGTAAAGAGTTTGTTTTTATGCCATCAGAGTAGTTCCGGCTTGGAATTCATTGCCGGAGGAGGCTGTGTCTTCACGGACCGTGTCTGGTTTTAAACGTGTACTGAATGGTCTCCCCCCTCACCAACTTTTTAAAAAGGAGGCATTAGCTGGCCGACGACTGTTTTGGGAACAGTTATTAGTGGCCCTTCCATTTTCCCTCCACCTTCTGTGTAAAACTCTATTATTATATTGTTATTATACAGAACAAATTTATATGATCGTATTTGGAGGGTGTATTCTTTAAAGAATAATTAAAAGGTCATCACCACTGGTTATTCACGAGCAGGCCTTATTTCATTTTCATTATAAGAACTCGGACAAAATCTTGAGTTTTGACTGGTGCTTGTGTGCGTATTGGGTAAGTAGGCCTAAAAATTCTTAGTCATTGAGTGAATACCAGTTGAAAAACGATCAATGTCAATTTTTAGTTTTGAGGTTTTTTTTTTTCTTGAAATTCTTAGGACTGCAGCAAAGCCGCCTTCTGTGGTTCATCCATTTCAACGGGAGGCATCTTCTGTGAATAGATTTTCATCTTGCCCCGAAACGTTTTATAGACGATGCTACTACTGTTTAATGTTTAAAGTATCCGGGAGTTCATACAACGGTAATAACAATGTTTTGGTATGCTCTATGCTTTGATACATTATCCTACAATATCAAATAAATTAACAGAAAACAGGCCAAACTTTAACATTTTCCTAAGCTTTAGAATTCGTCGGTGTCGCTAACATTACAGCATTGTTAAGTAAAGACAATGATCGTTCTTCGGTTGAACGGTACGGACTTTGATCGTTTTTCGATTGAAATGTATGGACATTGATCGTTTTTCGGTAGAAATGTATGGACATTGATCGTTTTTCGGTTGAAATGTACGGACATTGATCGTTTTTCGGTTGAAATGTACGGACATTGATCGTTTTTCGGTAGAAATGTATGGACATTGATCGTTTTTCGGTTGAAATGTATGGACATTGATAGTTTTTCGGTTGAAATGCACGGAGATTAATGGTTTTTCGGTTGAAATGTATGGACATTGATCGTTTTTCGGTTGAAATGCACGGAGATTAATGGTTTTTCGGTTGAAATGTATGGACATTGGTCGTTTTTCGATTGAAATGTATGGACATTGAACCTTGTTTCTATTACAGTATATTTTCATATGAGAATTTTGGGGACATTGAACGTTTCTGGACAATGATCGTTTTACATATGCATAGCTGGACTTTATAGCCTCACGATAGCAGCTCAACGTTATTTTTCGTGAAAATGGCATTGATTGTTCTTCCCTTGTGGTGTTCAATTCATTTCATAATATGTCAGTAAAATTGGTATGGTATTACAGATGTGTTTGGAACGCAACTGTGTTGCTACGAAGTATACGACACCAACGGAACTTTGCAAAAGTGTTGACGAGGATTCCTTCCCAATTTGGACGAAACATGATGTAAGATGCAGCAATTATTATTCTTTGTTATTTAATTATTCCTAACTCTTTTTTAAATTGTGGACAGCACTAACAAATGCTAATTTGTTTTTTAAATGGTTATACCATTAAATTATCGTTCTTTTCAGTCAATTGTGGAAAGGGACACTATTCTGATTAGCGCACTGATGGTCTGCCAGGCAGGCAATTATTAAAGGTTCATACCTTTTGCCTTATAACAGCCACGCGCAGATCGCCTGCCGCATGTGTTACCATCGCACCGTTTCGCCTAGACTCGGCGTAGTAATGCAAGGTCAACTGAGATAGTAGCTGCGTTCCTTGTAGCGAGGAACGTAGCTACTGTCTCAGCTGGCCTTGAGCGTAGTAGAGGCAACAACATGAACACATAAATTGTGTCGTGCCAAACCAGAAAGATATTCGTATTTTAACATCGCACTTTGTAATGTTTTAAGCTAGTAACTTATAATTTTTCTTCAGCGATCTATTGGCATAAATAATTTTAATTTTTACCGTGTTAGTCTTTTCGATTTTTGATCTCATGGTAATTATTAGCAAACGATTAAAAATGTGTACCTGCACGTAGGCGCGCTAAGGATCATTTAATCGTAGGATGCTAATAAATATAGGTCCTAATATTCAACAGAAAATCTCTTACGGTGGGGATTTCCAGTTGAGGTCTACAGTTAATCTTGGGTGTAAGTTTGGTATCACGAATATCGGCGATTTCCAATGCGAACTAAGTTGAGGGCTAAGGAATGTAGAGCCCCTAAGCTGCAGCCTAACTTAATACGGAGCAGTTAGTCCCAAGCTGAAAAAATCGGTGATTTCCATTCAGGTTTAGCGATAATCCTCGGGTTAATGAGCATGTTAGGCCTGGGACTAAGGATAAAATTTAGACCTAGGCACACCATGGTCTAAGTTGAGGTTTTCGAAAGCGATGCTTCACTGCACGACGTGAGTGTTGGTATGACGTGTGATTTCACGGGTACATTTTCCCACCAGATCAACTCAAGTGTCCCTCTGGTTAAAGGTTGTCGTCAGGTCAGTTGGAGATGATAATTTTCTTTCACCAATAGGGTTACATTATTTTCAGTTCGTAAATGTGAATTGGTTTAGGGTTTCGAAGTATTAACAGATTAACATAACTAATTTGTACCGGGGCCATAGCAACCCCGGGGATGGGGGAACCCCCCCCCCCCCTTCCCCCAACCCTCCAAGAAGACGCACAATACAGTTGGCAAATTCGAGTTGCCAAGGTCGGCTAAAACT
Organism: Lithobius niger; assembly: GCA_023313725.1. Taxonomy (NCBI): domain Eukaryota; kingdom Metazoa; phylum Arthropoda; class Chilopoda; order Lithobiomorpha; family Lithobiidae; genus Lithobius; species Lithobius niger. The sequence continues at coordinate 17,406 of JAHWFP010183684.1, read as the reverse complement.
TAACTGTCTAGTCCCGTTTCCATGAATGCTGGTTAATCATTATCCTTCGGTCATTTTGAAAGTAACGTTTCAGATTTTTTTTTTTTATTAGCTTTCGTAACACTTCTGTTTAGCGTAACACTTCTGTTTTTTTAGGGGCTGGTATCACAGTCACCGTTCAATTTTTCGCTCATTTTCAACTGTCCAAGAAGACGTACAATACAAAGGTGAATATTTAAAATATACGCCTTTTGTTTTAGAGGCTGGTATCACAGTCAAGTTCGATTTTTCGCTCATTTTCAACTTTCAACTGCTATTCTGCCGTTTCTAATTTAGGTGGAAGACCCCAATTATATTCGTTCGAAAGGTGGGACTGTCTTCTTTGCATCAAGGGTAAATAAATGGGTTTGTCATTGTTAGGGACCGAGCTACGCCCTTTTTACTAGGGGCTGGTATCAGTCACTGTTCGATTTTTCAACTTTCAACTGCTATTCTGAAGTTTGTAATTTAGGTGGATGACTCCAATTAGGTTCACTCGAAAGGTCAATATGTCTTCCTTCGAATGAATCGAATTGGAGTCGTCCACCTAAATTAGAAACGTCAGAATAGCACTTGAAAGTTAGAGCGAAAAATCGAACGTGATACCAGCCCCTAAAACAAAATGCGTATATTTTATCAACAAGTCAATCCGTTATTAGTATTCCCTGACCCTGAAAACACAGTATTAGACACCAAAATGAATATCCTGTCTGTTCTATATTCAAAGATATGGCCGATATATCATTTTTTGGCCTTCTTGGCCGCCATCTTGAATATTTAAATTTGCTCAAAGGTGACAAAGTGGCATCCTGCAGAATTTCATTAAGTATGCCTTGAAGAAACACAAAACACCATAAAACATTGGGCAGACCTTATTTCCAGGTTTTTGGCCCTGCTACCAGACTAGTATGCGCACTTGGAGCTAGGCTGTGCCTAGCGGGAAAAGAGCCGTTTTGTTTGCCTGTTAGCCCATCACCACCATGGCTTAAAAATATCATAGATAATGTAGAAACTAAAAATAAATTTGCTTTAAACTGTATCTTCCCCAAGTTTAAAGTCTTGATAAGAATTAACTTCGCGAAAATCATACACAGTTGGCAAAACTAAAAGTTGGTTTCTCGTGCCCAGAAGGCGGTTCAGTAAAAGTAACTCCTAACTGGTATTTCGGGGGGGGAGGGGGGAGTTACTGATATATTAATATTCCAACGCAACATCACTGGCAGGATTTAAAAATTTTCTTAAGTAAGGCAGAAACGTTAACAAAACTGCATAAAACAAAACTTAGTAACGATTTCTACCACGTTTTCGCAATCTGAAGTCGTGAAATGTCATAAATTTCATTTACTAGTTCGTCTGCTAGCCCGTTCTGCCATTGTTTTAGTTAAAACAGAACATGAACGTAGACGGCAGGCAACGTAGACTCTGTGCGTGCCATCTTCCCAGAATAGCCTCATTCGGGGGGGGGGGGGGGGTGAATAAGTGCACGAGACATGTACGATAATACCGGAATAAAGGATAACGTCGCTCGAGCCACCGAACGTACGTCACGAAAATTTTGGCGGTTGAGGGTTATAAATTTAAAAAATACTAATTGTTCAACTACGTACTGGAATTTGCATGAATATAGACAGAAGTCTATTCATGCAACTGAGAAGCGCTCTTGTGACTCGGCCATCTTTATTTTCACGTCCTCAACGCGCATTACTAGACTCCGATGTGATTAGCTAAACTGGTGACGGCCTTGGGTTTTTATCATGTTGTATGATTGGATGATTACTAAGACTTGCTTTCGGCGCTGGGGGGGGGGGGGGGAGGCAGTGGCGGATCCAGTGGTGGGTTGGGGGTGCAGCTGCATCCCCACGCCCCAATTTGGGATGTTCTGGCGCCTACTTGGCTCTGCTGGAAACTGGCTCTGGTAATGCGATAAACCCACCACGCCCACCAGTCTAGAACCACCACTAAATGGGAAGCGTCTCGTTGTTTTTGCAGCAGCAAAATTTTCCTTTTCAATTCTGATTCCGAAATCTAAATAGGAAAGTGCAGTGGGAATTCACCTTCAATCGTACTTCCTTAATTTTATTACTTTAATGAAGTTAGATCACAATTAACCAGATCCCGTCCCTGTATAAAATATGTAGGAACGTCGTTTGCATCATTGCTATTTTTTTTACAGTTGAACATCATTTGTAAAGAAGTGAAATGTGGAAAACACGACAGTGATACGAATCTGTTGACTGTAAAACCGGTTCATGGGATGCCGTGCTACGCTGGAAAAATGGTACGCAAATAAATAATTGGAAAACAAAAACAAACTCGTTTGAAGTTTAAGGTAAGGTTTAACTGATGCGAAGTCAAAACAGCGAAGAACCAAAAACAGACTTTCCTGTAAGGTTTCAGACACCGCAGTATTGCTGTATTGTTTAGTCCACATGAAACCTTACTGCTGTATTGAAATATTTTTTTTTTTTTACCATTTTTACGTTGGGGAACATCAGGTCAGCTGATAATTGGTACGTTCTACTTGGCTAAACGGCAACGCTAAAAAATGATTAAAACCTATCTTCTTCGTGTGATTAGAACAGTCCTGCAGGTAATTCGGGGTTCATACAAGTTCTTGGAAATCGAGAAATGTCCTGGAAAATAGTAAAATTCCAGGCCTGGAAAAGTGCTTGGATGTCTTGAAAAATGGTGTGTGTGTGTGTGGTCAGTAGGTTGATTAGCGGAAAGGTGTCGATTTGACTGAGGAACCCTGAAGTGACAACTTTTCTCTCCAAAAATGTAATTTAACAAGCACTTAAGCGGAAAATAATTGCCATTTTAAGTGCATGTAAAATTACAGTTTATAATTTTTTTCAACTCAGTCACCCACTTCTCATTCTTCCTACAATCTTAGTGTAAGTTTTTTGCTGACAGGCTACACATTCTGTCACATTACACTGGCTTTTTTTTAAAGTTTGTTGTGTGTAATCTCTTGAAAACGGCGCCATGTTGGATTTGAAACGTTGTGAATAATCAATTTCACGTGCAAATGGCTGTTTTACTTCTCTCTTCGTTTAATCAAACATTTCTAGAACATTTTGAATTCTCAGTAGAACAAAAATGTAATAAAGTTAACCAAAATTTACAAAATTTACAAAAAATAGGCTAAATGAAAATGTAAAATATGTCCTAGACTCTTATTTCAACACACTTTAAGGTGAAAAAAAAAATTATGACTCTTGGGCTCTTAAACTAAAAGGATAAAATTTCCAAAGTTTGGCCTCAGTTTAGGGTAGGTGCACCCTTAAGGCTACCGCGCACACAGCGGCCAAGCCGCGCAGCCAGGTCGCAGCGGCCGACGAGAATGCTTACAGTGTATGTAGCAACGCGCACTTGTCCGCAACTGCCAGCTTGTCGCCGCCGCCACTGGGATCTTGGGCGGCGTGCAGGCGGCCACAGAGCGACCATACTTGCTCCAGGTTCATTTTTCACCACTTGATCGAGAATTATCAATGAAAACCGGACGTGGCCGCACGGCCCGTCGCCGTGTTTTTTGGCCATCACGACTTCTGGCAGCGCGACCTGGCCGCTCAGTGCGCGGGCGGCCTTCAGGAGTGCCCTCTGAGCACAATCTGACACCTCAGGCGTACGTTGCAGCAATGTGCACCATTCTTTCGAGCTCTGGTGAGGAATACAAAGTAATTTTTCTCTGTGGCATGGAGGGATCATAAGATCACAAGGGTGCACCCTCAAGAGTGCTTGGTGTAACTACCAATTAACCCCTTAACAGGTTTATACAAGTGGTTCTGCAGTTCAAAATTATGGTAAGCGAACCCATGCTTCTATTTAACATTGCTTCACTCCATACGTGTATTTTGTTACAGATATGTTTCAATGGAAAATGTGCAGCAGCTTAAAATGCTACCACAAAGGATCTGTGGAGTGGTTGAAGATCTATGGGAGTTTGCCACGTTGCATTAGACTATTTATTGACACCATTGTAAGCCAGTCATACAGAATTTTATTTTAACATCCCGTTCTCGCTATGGTTTTATTGAGAGGTGTTCATGTTGGCTAATAAAAAGACCCTGATTACAGTGAAATATTTTTGCCTTTAATTTACGATGATTTAATTGCTTTCACTCTTGCTGAGGCCCCCGCGCACACAGCGGCAGGTCGCTGCGGCCAACGAGAAACTTACGGCGTATGTAGCAACGCACACTTGGCCACTGCGGCCACTGAGATCCACAGGCCAAGGCCACAGGCCGATCATACTTGCTCCGGGTTTTTTTTTTTTTTAGAAAAAGTACCATAAATAACGTTGATTTGTGTTACTGGCTAGCTAAGGACAAGGCTCCCATGTTAATTCTCACAGGGTATAAAGACACGTGTACAGCTCGTTAGGGAAAGTTCACATATCTCAATTTTGACACACAGGTAAAGAGTAGTACGGGGAAGTGCCTTTTTCTAAAATGGGTTGCAGCTAGAAGCACGTGGCTGTGAAATGGCGCGTAAATGCAAAACTTTTGTTGTAACCATTGTTTGTATTGTCATCCAACAGTTTATCATAATAATTATGTTATCCATCCAAAACCAAAACTGGTAGAAAAACCCGCCAAGTTTCCAAAAACGGTCGGCCTTTGAAGGTAGTGATATCATTCCACCAAGGGAAAGGCCGCCAAGGTCAATCCTATTAGCCAAGTTAATCGCATTGACTAATAGTTCGAAAGTTAAATGAAAACTTGAAAATTGCTACTCGCTGTACTTTTCATTTAAAGTCCAAAGTATTATTGGGTGCAGTTAATTTGGCTAATAGGATTGACCTTGGCGGCCTTTGCCTGGTGGAATGATATCACTACCTTCAAAGGCCGACCGTTTTTGGAAACTTGGCTGGTTTTTCTACCAGTTTTGGTTTTGGGTGGATATCACAACTTTCATAGGACTATGAACGTACAAGGTTACACCGTCTGCTTAAGTTGCTTCAATCCCATTTTCACACATTGGCTGACAATCGCTGATTTCGTTCGCTTCGCTCACTCAATCAGCGCATCCCCTTCAGTTGTTTTGTTTATCCCTGCTCTTCCCCTCAATTTGTCAAGATTTCGTTCTCGCTCGCTGATTTCGTTCGCTTCGTCACTCAATCAGCACATCCCCTTCAGTTATGTGGTTATCTCTGTGCCTTCCCTTTAATTTGTCAAGATTTTGTTCACATTTAGTCATGCAGAAACCCCCGAAGGTCGCTATTACTAAAACAGCAGAACGCGAAGCATTTTATTTTTGGGGTATTAACAAACCCCCCCCCCCCCCCATTAGCTCGTGGATGCTCGTATTGTTGCGTAACCATCACCTAACGTGAATCCCTTTATTCTGACGCAATCCACGGCAACGTTAATGTTTCTTTATTTTGTCCTCAGTTATACAGTTCAGTTCAGTTCGTCCAGGTTTTACAATAAATCTAATGACCAGTCGTAATTGTTCAAGCCATTGTTGCTTAAAATCTTTGGTTGCAACTTGGAAAAGAAACTGAAATTAAATTCACTGGTGTTGAATTTCAAAACTCTCCCACGCATTTGTCCTGACCCCTACAACCCCCAAACCACCAAAGGACCATTCTCAGATTACCATGCATCCGTGTGCAAAAGTTCAGCTTCGTAGGCCTTCTCAATTTTGCGCTAGCCATAAGCAATGAGTCTATGGGATTTAACATGGTGCCAGCGTTACTAGCTAGTCTAGCTAGTCAGTAACATAAAAACAACGTTTTGACGCATCTTTCTCTATGAATGGTGGACACTCAGCCTTTAACTTTCATTTTTTCTTTATCCCTGCACCTTCCCCTTACATTTACCACAATTTGAAACATTTCTGTCGCATTGGGATTTATCCTCAATATGCCAAAATATGCTTTTAGTTGCTCACAGTTAACAGTCATGTCTGCTAGTGAGACGCCTTTTCATCATTAACAATCAATTTTCTATCAATCGGATGTCTACAATGGACTCATCTACTATTACTTGACGGCGACACACTGGCGTGTGTCTAGATACGCGCATCGTTTCAATACTTAATTGTCAGAATACATTGTTGCTGCAAAAAGGCGGCTGCAAAGAGTTGGAAACAAAATGCAGATCGTGAACGTAGGGTCCAATCAAATAGGAAAAAAAGTAATGTTTTGTTTAAAGAATTGTGATTTAGTAATGTGCCAAGTTTGCTTGTTTATCTTGACACACGCTAGTGTGGTGCCGCCAAGTAGATGATCGGCCAAGTAGATGAGACTATTTGTGATTGAGTGAGCAATTCCAACTTCATTGCGTAATTCACATTAAGCTCGGGAGGAGTAACTTAGGGGGACGATGCGCTGATTGAGTGAGCAAAGCGAACGAAAATCAGCGTTTGTTAGCCCGTATGCTCAAAAATGGGATTGAACAAATTTAAGCATGTGAAGCATGGATGTACAGTACAACTAACCAAACTATGTTAACTTGGATGATGTAACGGTTAATTGGGGAAGCGCAAATGTTAAAATTACGAATGAGAAAATTTATAGACATAAAATTCTTCCAGAAAAAAGATAGAGGTGACGGATAACATCGTGTTACCTTTTGTAAATTCACAGTCCTATGAAAGATGTGATATCCACCCAAAGCCAAAACTGGTATAAGAGAAGCCACCAAGTTTCCAACAAGGGTCGGCCTTTGAAAGTAGTAATATCATTCAATCGGGGAAAGGCCGCCCCTTGTTGGAAAATTGGTGGCTTCTCTTATACCAGTTTTGGTTTTGGGTGGATTTTTATTACTGTTGATGTGTTTAGGTAATACTCAATAATATGCAGGACAGGTCAGTTACTGTTAACATCTTTTATTGACTACATTTAATAGTTAAATGTGCAATACCACTTAATTTGTTAAACAACATGCACAAGTTCATCTTGAGCTACACAAAGTATATTGTTACGTATTTATACTTGAGTTATTGTAAGTTGCAATAGGGTTATCTGGTTTATGGAACTGCATTAGAACGATCAAATACGTCAAAATAGTGCCCATTATCTGCAAAATATAAAGAAAACCGAACTATGATTACATAAATAGCATCAAACGCAAGATTACGGCTATAATGTAACGGGAATTGCTCTAAGCTGTAAAAAAAAAAATAAGTAAAAAATCAAGCAAAATGATCGACAATTTAAACCAATAAAAGCGTTGTTTACAGCCAGTTGCGTGAACGTTGTTGAAACAAAAAATAGAGATAACGGACATGCACAAGCCTAAAAAAATGAAATACAGTCACAGAAATACCCAAGATAATGAAAGTGCAACAATGAACTGTCTTCACTAATCACGATTTTCGAATACTTACCGTTGTAAATGTAGTCATGTTGATTGTAAATAATCTACCGGATGATGTGAATTCAACCGTTGACTGGCTGACCATGTTAACTAAAGACTGAACCTTGAAGTAAAAGAAATGAAAGACTGAACATAAGAGTGCTTGAATCAACCACACTTTTTTTTTTATAAGATTTAATTATGTTATAAAACTACGTCAAAAACCCTACTTACTATTATTAGTAAACTTACTATCCTGAATAGTTGGAACTAAGCCATTATACACTAGAAGTAACGTTGTACAGTAAGACACCTTCATGCATTTACGTGTTTCATCAGATCACTAACACCAGGTCCGGACTGGCATCCCTGCAGCCCAAGTGCCATGCCATGACGTTTTAAAAAGGACCCCAACACAATCCCGGGAGGGGAGATGAAATTATGCGAACTTATAAGGGACCAGTCATTATTTGATTATGGATGTCCTAGGGGTGTCCTAGGGTGGGGGGGAGGGGGGAGAGTGAACAAAATAAAAATGTGACCATCCAATTTTCAATGACCCTGACACAATTTTGACCTCCACCAAAAAATGTACTTTCTGTACAGATGATGAATCGTCTGCAGATGATTTGTTGTAGCCAAATTAGGTAAGTAGCACTCTTCTCCAAAATTAAACGTAGAAATTTGAAATATTGCTTTGAGAAACCAGCTCCTAGAACTTTGCTCCTAACTGCACAATAATATAGTTGATGTAATGTTCTAAATTTGTCCATGCAATATTAAAACACTTCCACATGAACGAAAGAAGATTAAAATAATTGTGGTAAACACCAGTAAGCTAGCTTTGTCTAAATTCAAACTAACAGTTCTAATGATATTTTAAACTGAAATACAACAGTGAAGTAATAAATTCCATGAACCCTTGAACAAGAGCGTAGAATGTTCATTGTTCTTTTATATCAAACAATAAAAGGGATTTGTAAATTAGGAGTATTTGTAATTTTTACCTTTAATTCTTCCATTACTGACATGCTTTCCCTTCGAACGCTACGGAGTAAAATTTTTGGGTCAAGTTTTGCCTGAAAATATAAAGCTTTGAGATTAACAGAATTGTAATAGTAGCCAACATTTTTACAAATATAATAGGCATAAGATTCTCTGATTTGAAATGTATGGACAAAATTATTTACACGTATAATATAAAAGCAGTGTGTACAGTTTTTAATCGAGATGGCAGTGTAACACCATTTGTAGTATACTTTGCGCATTCGCTTATCTTCCATAAGGTTTAATTTTTTTAACTAAACAAAGCCTTCAGGTTGCACGTAAACTACAGTATTACAATTGAGTATTGCTGATGGTAATATATCTGTCCATCCGTCCTGAAACTGGTTGTGGTACAACAATATTTTAACATTGGGCGGTAATTGTTGTAACATTCTTTCCGCATTGTTCCTTACACGGCTTCAGCATTGTTATTCCACCTCATTATAATACAATCGAATGGCCAAAGTGTAGCCCAAACACGCCGTTCATTCCAAATCCATAGAATAGTGTTAACAGTGATATGCTTTGCTAGTTCGTCTGTTAAAAAACTCACAATCTCCTTGATGTGGACCCTGTCCTTTCCCTCATTCCAAATTTTCACTTCACTCGTGGCCACCCTCTCCATGTTTCTGGCACTGTCTCTCGTCGTACTAAACTACACTTTCACTTTTTCACGGAAGGGGTTGTTCAACCCTGGAACTCCCTCGCTAAATCTGTTGTTTGTGCTCCTTCACTCAACGCTTTCAAGTCACGCTATGGCGCTCTAGTTGTTAAATTTCTTTGGAGTTTTGGGTGGGTGGGTGCTTTGTGCACCGTCTATCTCTGTTTGTATTTCTATTTCCTAAAATGACTGGAAATTGAACCAGTTCAATTGCTTCAGATGGTGTACAGCTTTTTTTAATTCCTCTCTGAAAGAAGATCAAAATAAGAATTGGGGTATGCAATGCTCTATACCACACGCCATGGCTGTTTGGTGTGACGTGCATATCACGTGACTAGGCTAGTCCAATCAGACGGCCAAACAGCCCATGTTCTCGTTCGTCATTGGCTAACTCATGGTGACGTCATGGCAAACAGCCATTGCGCATGGTTTATCAACATTTTACCATTTAATGCAAAGCAGTACGACCTGACTGATGTACTGTGGTGGCGGCATGATTTTAATAGGGGAAGCGATCGTTTGTACATGTCTTGCAATTCTGCTTTTTCGTATCCCAAATAACATTAGGAAGACTGAGACGGCGATGGCTGACCAACTTCTTAATCGGTGGTCGAGGTATGAAGTTTCCTACGCTTCATTTCTTATTACAGAAAACAGGAAGAGTTTTGCAACTTCTATATCTCCACTGACACATACAGGATGTGTCTCTAAATGGACAAATTCTCGTAAAGAGGCCAAGAAATAAATGAAGATGAGATTGATATCAGCACCTCTCTCTGGTTTTCCAAGATGGTACAGATGGCATCTTTCTTGGCACGGAAGAAACTTTTAATTATGATAGATCGTGAAAATTTGAGAGGTGACCATCCTGTCATCAAGATGGTGCAGGCACAAATGAAATTTTGATACCACTTGCCGCACCAATCAAAGAAAAAAGCAAAACTCTCAGTCCAGTGTTGCTTGGTTTTAGGTTCTGAAGTTTTCCGGTTTCTTATTGTTTTTTTTTAATTGCCGAAGTATGTTTGTGCTGTTTAAAAGCCAATAGGAAGAATCTAGCATACCTGAAAATCCATTCTACTGAGTCATTGACATTTTTGTGCTGTCCTTACAGATTGTCACACACAGCCGTAAATGTGCCAGTACATCAGTAATTAATGCATTCTCAAACCAAATTCCGATAAGACTGAATTGTGTTACAAGAGGTCAAAGCTAAATGGTAACCCTGTAAGCAATTCCCTCAAGTGTTGCAGGCACATTTGAAACCTTCCATAGCAAAAGTTTGCAACAACACTGTGTAAAGTGTGCGCAGCCTATCTTGAGTTCGCCGCAAAGCGAACACAGATAATCGATTGTACGTTTTTGGCAGCAGAGTGCCTTGTTGATATCCAAGATGGTTACAAAAACAATGGCGGCCGTCGATTAAAGCCGCCCCCTCCAGGAAGACGTAGCCGATCACAAAATACTTTCAGGACTCAAGATATGCCGCTCACACAATAATGAAATGTAAAAATGGAGTCCACTAATCCTTATTAATTTGCAAGAAAGTGGAAGAAAAGATACAAAAATTGACCACAAACATATAAGAGTAGACAACACACTCCAGCTCATAATTCTTTAGCAGTTGCTGGTGCTTTTTGGAGTGGTTGACTACACTAAAAATCATATAAAACAACTGTTACTTGCCAGACCATTAACTAACATGGCATACCATGAAATTATCTTATGCTTACATATATTTCAACCGTAAATAGTCCATTGAATCCAATGCGCCATTTGCAGGGAGGTGAAACTACATAACTACACAACATAGAGGGGTTTATCACACAGATATTCTTCTATTTCTGAATTACAGAGTAGGAATACGGTGACGTATGTGGTTGCAACTTAAAAAAATTGGGCTTAGCCATTTGATATCTGCAGACAGGTTGTTATTGGCCGTAATGCTTTATTAATAGCTGGCCGCTCAGTTAAATATCAAAGCATTTTGACCCAGCTATTTATTAGCGACTGAAAGCTGTTGGGAACCGAGCAGTTACACTGTTTTTGATAATTTGGTACGCTTCGTTTATTTAGATTTGGAAAAGATAGGGAAAAGAGTATGCATGTAAAGCGTTATTATTGCCAAAAGCAAGAATTTATAGGAATTTATACGAATTTACAAGAATTTAAAGGATTTTTATATTTGTCTATAACCAAAGTATACGTATAACAATTGTAGAAGAAATGCATTTTTGCAGCATTATGTATAAAAAATGTATTTATATTTTTCGTTACTTTTGACGCCCAATTCTTCTATTTTTATTTCCTAAGAATATGAATTTAAGCTGCATAAGTAGCATCAAGAGTGATTGTGGATTGCACTGAATTCAAACTGGACCATGTTTAAATTTGTGTACATCACGGAGGCAGGTATTTGTTTGTTATTGTTTATTGTGTTCTTTTTAGTCATGTAATGCCTTTTGGCGATTTGACAGATATAAATAAAGTTAAGTTAAGATTTCATGTCTCGTAGCCTCAGTAACACAAAGGTAGAGAAACCAATATTAATAAAGCAGTGGTAGTGCAATAATTCAGCGAAATATCATTATGAGCTTGAAAAACGTTGCTTACGGTTTCTTTTTTTTTTTTCTGGGATGCCTGTTTTACGCGAAGGCCTTACTTTTTTACTGTCCCTTTCACGGAATTCCTACTCAGCCATAATTATAAAACCCAGCCACGATTAGATAGACACCCGGTTTCAACTATTATTCGTGTGAAGAAACCTGACGATCACAAATGGCGACACGGCTAATAATGGAGGTTTCATGGCATGTAAGTATCGGGTAATTTCGTGGTATGTGTGTTAGATAATGTTCTTTTACTTAATAGTTATTTTGCCTGTTTTATATTAAAAACTTTCCTTTGCAAAAAGGACACGCAATAGCCAAATATTTAGCTGGTTTAACATTACTAAAGTATCATTTTAGACTGAAAGTGTGCCAAATTATCCTTTTAGATAAGTCTTAATGATCATTTCTTACTGCAGACATTGTATTCCAGAATTTATAAGATTATTCGTACTTTCCAATCGACTCAATTTTAATTCATCGAAAGGAATGATAGCTTACAGAAGAGGAAGTACAAAGCGATAATAGCAGTTTTTTTAGAGTACCAGTTTTAATATTCTTTGTAGAAAAGAGAACCCAACGTTGTTGTTGTTGTTTCTTTGTGAGCTCTCTGGTGGTAAAAAAAAAAACCCCAATTTCTCCGCCAGTCAAAATTGGTTTTTATCGCCTCACCGAAAATATCTACTACCTGCAAATTTCTTGCATTCAGTTCCTGGATGCTGTTCTCTTTGGAGGAATCTTAAACTCTCTAGATCCGCCCAGCATTGCTCCAATCTGCGCATGCGCCAGCACAGACCCTCCATAAATGGTGTTACAGCAATAGCCAGCTATCTACTTTTCCTCTCGATATGTCATAGTTGTCAGGTGAGAGTCAGGGTGGGTACAGGTAGTATATATTTTCGGTAAGGCGATAAAAACCAATTTTGATGCTGGAAAAATTGAGATTTTTAGTCGCCGGTACGAAAATATCTACTACCTGTAAATTTATTGCATTTACAGTTAACCTCGTCAATTGCGGTGATGGGCACTACTTTGACGGGTACCCTGGGTTGCGAATTGGGTCCCCGTAGATAAGGTTTCCGCAGATGTCCAAAGCGCAAAGGTTATCTTCAAGGGTGAGGATGAATTCCTATGTTACTGGGATATTCACGAGTCATCGAATGAGTTTGTGTTTTCCTCACAATAAGACTAAGAGAAGAAAAGGGGGCTTACCTTAACGTGTATGGGGAATGTTCTTTTTTCCGGCGGACAGGAATATGGCACAATGATGGCCGGCTTGGTCAGTGTGTGATGCCTAGTCTTCCTGGCGGAAGTCCAGCCATGAGCTTCAAGGGTGTTAAGGATGAACACAAGTCATCCGAAAGTTTGTGGCGTATAAAGGTGGAACAATGAACCCACAGTTCGGGAGAAGTGAAGTTCAGAAACTGGTGAGCTTTGGTTCGGTTTTTTTTTAAGGAATTCTTGCTGAAGAATGGTTGGGAGGAACTCCAAACAGTGATATTGATGCAAACGTTTCTTGATGTGGATACGAAAGGTGTATGCTTTTTTTTTTTTTTTTGAGAGAAAAATTTTGAGATTGCAGTCCAAAATGAAGATTTCAAATTCCGCTGGAAGAGTGGAACTGGTGGTCGCCAGAATAACGAGTAAGTTCAATAGTGGAAGCACATGAGCATCCCGTTGAAGGACCGTTCCATCCCCATGGATGGAAGAAAGAGGGGAATCTTTTTCTATGGGCGGGTTGTAAAAGAGAATGCATAACCCTTGGCACGTGAACGGCAGTCACGGCAAGGAAGCTGGCGGGTTATGATGAGAGATAGTTTCTTCATTTCAGCCTTACATGGGCGGAAGGATGAAGCATTATCGAATTGCCAAATTTGTCTGGCCACAAATGTATCAGAAGTCATGGCAACATTGGCGTCAATCCAGGTTTTTTTGATTTTGGAGTGCTGGAAGTGAGTGTTGTCGAGTGATGGATTGGCTGAGTTCGCATCAGTCGGAGGATGATGATTTGGAGAATGGGATAGGTTTTGACGTGAGAAGATGAAAGATCCTCAAGACGGCAGTTTGGGTGGAAGCGTGAGCAGAGTGTGGTGGGTGAGTTTCCGTTCTGGATTTGGAGTTCAGAGGATTAACAGGTTGTTCAATCATTTTGGATTTGGAAGTGGGTGGTTTGCTTGGAGCGGTTGGTTTCCAGGACGGGATTTGAGGTCAATGCAACTTGAAGGGACGACGGGCTGACAGTTGATTGGTGAGGCCAGATGAGGAATACGAGAAAGTTTTCGAATTTGAGAGTTCGAAATTAGATCTCTGGTGCGAACTTTCGTGTTAGATGCTTGGAGGTTAAAAATGTTTTGTTTGAATGTAGAGATTTCCAAACGAGATTTGGAAAGTTTGGATTGTAGTTTGTTGACGTGGAGAGCAATTGGAGTGGCATTCGATTGCAAGCATCGGATGCTTCTATCAGACAGATCAATCCCTTTTTTTGAGTAGATCACACAGAACGGATGGGTTGGCCAAGTCAGGTGATGGAAGAGAGTCTTTAGAGTGAGAAGTGCCCATGTCCAAACCGAAGGATGCTGAAGTGAAGGGGGAAAGCAGTAAGGTAGAAGAGGCTGTGGAGTTGGTGGGTTCTTCGACAGACAAGTTTTCACTGGAGAGCAAGACGATGCCAGATGACGAAAAAGTTGCAGAAGATGTGGTTGGAATGACGGCATTGGCAGGTGGGATCAAAGTAGGAATTATGGGCATGGGGATTGGGCAGACAGGGGTATGAGATGATGATTGTGGTGGTAACTCAGATGATGAAATGGCGAAGGATGAACAAGGCCAGCATGAGGAAGCTGACGAGGACGCAGACGTAATGTGTGTGAGTTTGCTTGAGCAAGGGGTAGATTCATTTAGAAGACGTTTTTTTTCCCGTCGTTTCTTCATTTGTTCGTTTCTTTTCTTCGCAGCCACGTTTTTCTTGGTGAAGAAAATACAATCATCAGGAGTATGGTGAGGCAGACAGAGCATAAGTCATTAAAATAGTTGCAAAGATGGTGCGTCTGACATGCGGAGTGGAGGTTGTTTCTTTTGCGGCTGGACCCAATAGGTGCACCTTTGCAAGTGTCGGTCACTCGAACGTTGGCTACGATCCAGCCACTAACAACAGTGGCCGAGGAATCAGTCGAGGATTGAGTTTTACCTCCACGTATCTTGGGACTCATTGTTCAGCAAAATGACAGCACGACTAGCACAAGATAGGAATGGTGCGAAGGCGGGAAACAGGTTGACTGTTAAGACCATTGGAAGCTTAAGAAGTGAGGGGAGGGTATGAAGGTTGTCAGGAGAGGGGGGAAAGTAGTGCGTGCGAGAGCAAGAGACAAGTTTCTAGATGGGAAAACGAAGTAGTGATGGCGAAATTTTTTTGGGTTACAGGGTTCGGTCGAGGGGTGGATAATTTTGTGTGTGATCATTTTTTTTATAAATAAAAGGAAAAGGATGAGGCAAGAAGGAGGGGACTAGGAGATCAGGGGGTTTAAGATGGCCGGGATGAGCCTGTGCTGAAGAGATCCAATGATGACGTCAACAAAACTACAAGTGAAGATGGTAGGCCTAAACAACATAAGCAAAGGGTGGTAACAGGTGAAGGGGCAAGGCGAAGGGTCTTCAAGTCATGGCAAGATCGCCGGCGAAGGGAAGCAAAGGGTCAGCTTGCAGGGTGAAGAGTTGACAAGCGAAGGGTCACCCAAGGAACAGGGTTGTCAGGCGAAGGGTCATGCAATGGACGAAGGGTTCCGAGGGCAAAGAGAATGCCTTAGACGAGGGTTGAACTGAAGCGAAGGGCAGGGGAGAGGCTAGTGAGGCGAGACCAAAAAAGTGGGACGCAAAAATAATGGTGTGGAATCACCTGTCGCAAAATTGCGAAGGGTTAAGAGACGACCATGGCCATGAATTGCCAGACGAAGGCTTCATGAGGTGGAAGGTGGCCTTCGGGGAAAAGGGACAAAAATGAAGTCAGTATGGCTGAAAGATGACCTCTGCACAAAGGGTTGAAAAGAAGGCTTCAAAAGGATGCTGTAGTCCATCGGGGAGAAGGGATGCACAGGCGAAGGGTTAGTGTAAGAGCAACAAGGAAAGGCAAAGCGAAGGGCCACCTAACGGGTGAATGGAATTTAGGCAAAGGATCTTCGTACGTGCGAAGGGTTAACGGTGAAAGATCTTCCTTGTTTGGTGAAAAGTGTGCAAGGCGAAGGGCCTCTTAAGGGCAAAGGGTCTCTTGAGGCAAAGGGCGAAGGGCCACAAGGTGAAGAGTTAGCTGCAAACAAATGAAGGTTTCGCGAGGAAGAAGGTAGCTAACGGAACGAAGGGTGGAAGCGAAGACTTCAAAGCAGATGAAAATCCAATGCAAATGACCATCATCCAAGGACGAAAGGTTAAGATGAAGATCTCTTGAGGTTGAAGGTAGCCTGTGGGCAAAGGGTTTCTGGGGCGAAGGGTCACCAGAGTTAACGGTCTTTCAACAGATGAAGGGTGGAAAGCAAGGTGCCGAGCAGAGGCAAGGAGTGGAAGGAGGCAGGCCAATGGCAAAGGGTAAAGTGAAGCATTCAGTGGAAGGCGAAGGGTCTTGATGGCGAATGAGAACAACTAGCTGATGTTGAAAAGTCGAAGGCTTGGAGGAAAAGATATGGCTGGCTATTGTCGTAACACCATTTATGGAGGGCCTTTGGTGGCGCATGCGCAGATGGGAGTGAGCATGGCCAGATCTCGCGAGAAACCTCCAAAGCGAACAACATCCAGGTACTGAAAGTAAGAAATTTACAGGTAGTAGATATTTTCGTGCCAGCGATTAAAAACATATATTTCATTCTGTTAAGCTAGGTTGCTATTGCAATTTAGTGTTGATTTCTGTAGAAGCCAGTGCAGTACGTTTCTTAATAGATTATACTACCAAATGGGTTTACGACATAATAGCAATCGTTTCTAAAATGGGCGGTAATTGTTTTGACAGGCTGAGCTATTAAAACTATTGTTGATTAATGGAAATAAACACATTTTACCTGTACTGCAACGTTGTTAGCAGCAGAAGATATGATGTATAGGCGAAGTATGTAGAAAATCATAATTAACATCGACAATTCAGTAGTCAAACTACGTTTGGTGGTCATGATCACCCCATAACCTACGAAGCATATGGCTAAAGCAAGACGGGCTATGACTCCAGTAGTAAAAAGTGAGAATGTATCTTGGATACAATCAGCCAGCTGGTAAGCTTGTTCGTATTGATACTCTATGTGGGTAAGATTCAAAGCAGTGACTTTCAAAGATAACATTTCTTCCAATTTAGAGTTCACGGAGGAAAAACACTCGGAACACAAGTTAGCGGAAACTACGAAAAAAACACAGACAAACAGGTCATGTGAACACATTATGACTACAGAAGCTGGCTCTCCAATTTTTTTTGCTTCGTCTGGGTCTTCCAATGCAGTTGACGTTATCCAAAATACCATCTGAGCAAAAGTTAAGAAAAATTGAAGAAAGATGTATTTCAACAAGAAAATTCTCTTTTTCTTTTTTGCCACCAAGAGTTTATCTGCAATTTTTAATAGTTTGAACATGTTGCAAAACTTCTTCGATTCAAAAGAACACAAAAGGTTGACGAGAATGGCGAAAATCAGCGGATTTAGTTGCGTTACATAGGAAACGATCCTATTTAGTTGATCAGAGTGTTTTTCTGAAAAAATCCTGACAGTTCGTAGCACAAAAACACTAATGATGATAATTTTCA
>JAHWFP010183683.1:0-11175 GCA_023313725.1 Lithobius niger | reverse complement strand
GTCCCGAACCTTATGGGACTGAATGCATACAGGATTTAAACAAAAAAGTAACCAAACTGAGAATCTGTCCCAAACCTTATGGTGCTGCATTTAAAGCAAAAAAGTAATCAAATTGAGAATTGGTCCAGAAACTTATGGAACTGTATGAATACAGGATTTAAACAAAAAAGTAACCAAACTGAGGATCGTCCGCTTCCTTCAAGGGTTAAGCTTAGAAGTGATCCTCTAGAAGGTTCATTTAAAAGTTGATTTCCAAGAATTATTGCCACACAATGTACAATGCGGGTACAATGTACAATGTGAAACTGTTGACTTTCATGTAACTTGAGTTTTTGGAGGTATAACGTGTCATGTGGCCACTGATTGATTGCATAATGCATATAATTTGGTTTTCGAATACTGACAGCATTGACTATAACACGTAAATCTTGTTTGAATAAAATAAGAGCCAGCTAGTGCATAAGAAAACAACAACAGTATACGTCTGGTGATTTTTAGCAAATGATTATGAAGAGTAGTAAGCTCCCAAAAATGTTATGTCAAAGTCCTGAAATTTTTAAAGAGAACCTAAACATTTCGAATTAGAACAAAAAATATTGAAGAGACCACCTGCACCCTGTGAGCCCAAGAGCCAAGTGAGGAAGAGTCAGTTCGAGCTCGTTGTGCATAAGTAGCAAAATTGGGAAGAGTCAACTCAATAAATAAAAATATGTAGGGGACGGGTGAGGGTATTGCGGTTTGTACTGCGACAGACCAAGCTGACGAATAATGGGCACATAATCTTAAATTAAGGTAAAAATCCCCGTAACATGTACTGTTGTTGCTTTCTCGTGCATTTTTGTTTTATTTTATATATGCAAACGATTCCCCATGAGGTGTAAAATCGTATCATATTTCTGAATGTTGTATTTTTCTCTTTGTTTCAGGTAAGACGAAATGTATACTACAGATTATTGTTATCAAGTTTATGCTTGCTTCTTTATTACGGTGAGTGCATTGTTTCTTAAAACTTCCCTGTTTCAAAATAAATTAAAATAGAAAACTGGCTCATGAAGATTTGTATGTCCAGTGTTAATCTAAATTCTAGGTCTTTTGAGACACTACTAATTACGACATCCTATAAGCAGAGTGGTGGCAGTGGAGTAGCCTACGTTAGGCGGGACCGGTGGCAAATTAGCTCTTGCCCCCAAGCCCTTTAAAGTCAGGATGGCCCATAAAAAATCCTCAAGTAGAAAAATTTCAGTCCTATTTTTTTTTTATATAGTGAAAATAGGGACCACTTTTTCGTACTCAGGAAGAGCGGTTTCATTTTCACTTTTTTAATAAAAATTGAAAAAATGTTGACTACAACTTTTTCATCTCATGCGTTTTTTGTATGGGCCACCATGGGCTACCATGTGCTACTCGAAATTCATTTTTTAAATACAGTTTATATAATTAATGTAGTACAGGAACACAACACATGATGATTGATGACAAATGCCGCATTTACAAAGGCAATTTTTAATTGTAAATATTGTTTTCTTTTGGGGGCTATCGGGGGTCGGTGTCATTCTGCTACACTGTAGGCTGTAGTTACGCCACTGCGTATGGCTTTATTTTTTTTCCTGAATGAGTCGAAGCGAGGTCCCCTTCCACGTGAAGCCAGGGGCAATTTGTCGCCTCTCTCTGCCTCCCTGGTTAAAATTCTTGGACCGTCACAAGACGACCTAAGCGAAAGTATTTTGCCATCGAAATTCCCCAATTTTTCCCTTACCTTAAATAATGTTCTTTCGACTTCGAAAAGGTCTTTCTGGACGGTCGCCTTCCCTTCCTCCCCCCCCCCCCCCCCCCCCCACTTGCTAGGGTAGGGAGTACAGTTGTTGGTGCTCAGCTGGATGGCACACAACATGCAATTAGGCCTAGACCTTTTCGATCAATCCTATTAGGCCTATAGCCTACTGGCGTAATGAGGTGTATATTTGAGTAATTAAGCCTATTTTTGAGTAAATAGGCCTATTTTTGAGTAATTAGGCCTACATTTGAGTAATTAAGCCTTATATTTGAGTAATTAGCGTTATTGAGTACTTAGACATATATTTGAGTAATTATACCTATATTTGAGTAATTATTTTAGTAATTAGGCAAATTGAGTACTTAGACATATATGTGAATAATTAGGCCTATGTTTGAGTAATTAGGCCTATTTGAGTAATTAGGCCTATTTTTTAGTAATTAGGCATATAATTCTCATTAGCGAATATTTACTAAGCGTTCTTCAGGTATCTAGGAAAGGCAGACTAGGTCCAGTACTTGAGATAATTTTTCCCTAGAGCACGGAGTGAACATAAAATCACAGTGGACCCCTTGGTGCCTTCTGGGTGCGATTTGGTGGATTTCTGACTTCCTTATGAGATAGAGTGCAGGCAGTAACCATAGGCAGGTCTACTACGTCATCCATGTGGTCACAGGGATCGTCTTTGGTACTTTACTCTTCGTAATCTATCCTACTGACTAAAAACGTCTGCTTCATCAAGAAGTTTTTAAAGGCTAAACTAGAAATTCTTTTCGTAGCGTGTTTAGGCGGTTAGTCCTAACCTCTTTTCAACGCATCTAACTCATAGAGATTATGAAAATTCTTTGCCAGTTTGCTGCTCTTTTACCAGTTTGCTGCTCTTTTTGTAAATCCATTACCAGCGATTTGTTTACATTTATTTAACGAATTCTTGACGTATGTTTTTCCCAAAAGCTGGTGGTTCGCGTCGAGTACACATATTATTTTTTTGCCATGAATGAGATCCAATTTCATCTACTTCAACGTCAGTGTCACATGCAGCAAAAGCATCAATAAGGACCGCCGTTCCACTACACAAAACAATATTCATAACAACAACAACAACAACAAAAAACCGGAGAAAAAGCCACCACCCACCCACCATCGAAAACGATATTGACTTGTATGCTCGCTCTTATGCGGTTCAGTCGGTTTCGGAGAGATGTTTTTCGGCGATCGACAGTGTGCCGTTCCGTTCTGAGCACGATGAGCACGTACTTGTTGCCCGGGGCAACGCGGAGTGGTAGATGATAGGGAGGAAGCGGAGAGGAGAAACGAGAGAAAGAGGAGAAAAGATGGTTCAGATCTCGTCCCACGTGAGATTTGCCGAGAGCAAACAAGACAAGGGAAGACCGCCATCGATTGTTACAAGATATCGGCCAAATAAACAAGGCAATAACAGACGACAATGGAATGTAATCCGCTTGGAAGCAGATTAATACAGGGAAGAGAAAAATGGGAACGTAAATAGGGAGGAGAGAAAGGTATTGAATGGAACCAAACCTCCCCCCCCGAAAAGAATAAAAATTTCTGAAGACAAGGACGGAACCGAAGGAGAAGAAGGAGAAAAAAAGAAGGGTCGGTTGTTGTCTCCCTTCCTCTTTTTCTTCTTGTGTTGCTGATTGGCTCGGAGGCAAAATTCATCGGATTATTGTTTTGAAAACCACTTTAAAAGGAACGGAGTTGAGTTGGGTGGAGGGGGTGGGGGCGTATTGGTAAGGAGACAAATCCTCCTCATTCTTAACCCTCTTTACCCTCTCTTAAGATCGGTTGTCGAGTTGAAATTTTGTGGAAAGTAGTTTTTGTTTTGTTTGTGGCTTGTAAAGCTTGTTTTGTTCGTTTGCTGCTGAAGATTATTCGAGAAATTTGGATCCAACATCTATATACGCCATTAAATCGCGACAAATTAAAAGAGAACATTGTAGATCTTTGTCAATACTAGCCCCTCGAAAAAATGCGAATAAAAATAGTCAAATGATCAAATGTTCTGTCAGCTTAAATTACCACTTATACCTTCTTACCGTTTTGAGTAATATTATGCGTGTATTGATTGATAACAGACATTCGCCCATCAAAAAAATATTTAAAAAAAACAAACTATGTCACAAACAGGAAAATAAAATGTTGAAAAGTAAAATGTATTAAAAATGTCCTAAATAAAATCTTCACAGTTAGCCATTATTTAAAGTTAAACCCTGAGAAAGCAGCGGCTGTCAAATTAATTGGTGATGCTTGCTTTGAAAGTATAGACATTCGGAAAGACATTTTAAACGAAACCGAAATTTCAAATGTGCAGTCTGCTGCTGCCCTCTGGCGCTTACATTGGCAACTCTACCACTGATCTTTACAACCAACCATAGTAGGGTCGTTACATTTGTTATTGCACTGGTTAGTTGTCCACTCGAATGAAGCTACTCATGGACGAGCCATGTCTAGTCAGCCAGTGAAACCTTGGACTACTCGAAGAGAGTTAGTAGTAGTCCAAGGTGAAATTAACTGGACTAAGATACGTCTACTTTCTCACATTTCTGTATTCCTTGGTGAAAACGTCTTATACCAAAATTAAAGTTTTCTACATGTTCAAAAGTCACTGATTAACTTATGTCGAAGAGTTGTTTCCTGATAAAACAAAAACCCTCATATCTCACACACAGCAACACGGATTTTTTCCGACCGGTTGTATTCCGCCCGTTCCACGAGGGTTTCCACCGGGTACTCCAGTATCCTCCAACCTACCGACAAAAAACAACAGATACGATGGTGGTTCATTCTACTGACGATCTGTCGCTTGAGCCTTCAAAAAAGCTGTATGGCTTACTGGCCGACACCAACAATATTTAAACTAAAACATTAAAAGCGAAGAGACGATAAAATGGCTGCGTGTATGTCAGCAGCCATCTTGGAATGACGTAACGATGATGGCGGCTGGCATACAAGCAGCCATTTTTGCCTCTCTTCATTTTTAATGTTTTAGGTGTTGTTTTGTTTTGAAACCAAAAACAGTAGGCATGGCCGAAAATTAAAATCCGTGCCGTACGTAGTGTATAAGAATTTTGGGTTTTGTTTTATCATGAAATCATTTTTTAGGCAGGGTTTCCACCAAAATACTGAGATCAATTTCCCTGAGCTTTCCAGGTTTTCCAGACTAGATGAAGTTATTCTCCAGGCTATTTACCGTAATTTTTGGAAAAGGACTTTCTTTACACATTCGACCAGTTTTGTTAAAAAGGCGGAAGCTTTTAGATGGAAAATTCATTATTTAAAATCTTAATTTTTTCCTTGAGATTTCTGGTTTGTTTGTAAAAAAATAGAGAATTCCCGGAGTTCTCCCTGAGTTTCAAACGTAGTTTAAATTCCCCGAGTTTTCCAGGTTGGTGGGAATCCTGTTACACCAAATCTTTCTTTTTTTGGGGGGGGGGGGAGGAATAGGGGGGACGGCGTAGAGGGTGTAATTCGTCAGGCTTGTTGGGATTGGGGAGGGGGGGATCCGCACTACTGTGTTCCCAAACATTTCCCGGTTTCCAAACATTTCCCACCCATCGTGAATTTCTACACTTTCGGAACTCAAATTTTGTTTCTCCCCGCATCCTCTGCGCAAACCTTTACCTCCCCCCACCCCCCCGCCCGCCCCAGTCTACTTTTCCCGGTAATAATATTAATAAGGCCCCATTCGTATGGAAGACCTGTCACGTAGTGGTCCAAAGTCTCAATTTCTCTCAGCACCGGAAAGAGCAAACCACTCACTTCCTCTTGCGCCAATAGTGATTATTTATTTAGGTTCACACTTTGCTTCGTGCTGCATGCAATGTAAGCCCAAATACCCAAGCGTCCTAAGTATATATTTTTTTTTATTTTGGCTGCTCCGTTCTTCCAATTTTTTTTTTTTCGTAATAGTCCCTAGACGTGATCGAGAACGACGAGAAAGGCGAGAAAAAACCTTTTTCTCGTTGGAGTCAAAAGCTACGTAAGAATTGGTGAAAGAACTCTTGTGTGTGTGGGGACGTGAAAATTTCCCTATCCGGTAGACCCTCAACCCTGAACCTGGGAACCGTTTTAGGGCATGAAGAATAGAAAATTTGCCAGTATTTGGCATACAGAAAATACGGCACGGCTTCAGTAATTATAGAGCAGTGACACGACGTAGTATTATTGTATATAACTCTATGCTGGAGCCTTAATGGGTTAGCTGCAAGGGGCACTGCAGAGAGAAACAGAAGGGCGTCATACTGAAGCCGATGCTGTGAAGAGTGATTTCTTGGACTTAAAACGCGCGATTTTTGTTGTTGGAGAAAACAGCGTTATTTTAAGCCTAAGAAATCCGCTATTTCGTTGTTTTTTCCTCCATTTTTATGTCGTGCACCTTGTAGTTATGCCCTCCAAAACCCATACTGGTGCCAATATGGCGGCAAATGTCACTGCTCTATACTGAGCGAAGCTTTTCTCGTTTCGCAATGGTCGCTGTCAAACAAACCATAGATCTATACAGTATATATCACTTGCAGGATGTGCTTTCGCTTTCATTCTCATTATGCCCATGCTAGGGAAATGACGTCACCTTCGTTAATCATCGGAAGTTTACGGAAACACGAAGCTGTTTCTCGGCAGCGTTCGAAGTAGTGATGCCCATAGTAGGGCAATGAAAGTCACTTTCGTGATTCGCCGAACTTTTACGGAAATACACGAAGCTGCTCTTCGGTCAGGGTACATTTTAACGTGGTGTATCAGCAGCATTAAAATCTCGTTTAGGCCAGATACCAAACACCTGCGCCGAATCAAACGAAATTACAGGTTGGTTGACGAAATGTAATGGGGGCTAGTATCGCTACTCCAAAGTGAGGAAAACATCACAAAACATCATAAAACTAAAATATCATAAATTAAAACTACTTCGTAAATCGAAAATTGAAATCGTAAATCGAAAATTGAAATCGGAAATCGTAAACTGAAATCGTAAACGGAAATCGAAACCGTAAAACGAAACAACGCTGAAGAATCGTTCTGCGGAAAGAAAACAAAAATTCTCAAACCGAATCTCCCTCGTGCTTCGAAATGTATAATTAGTGTGTTTTAGCACTCAACTCCTTTCCAACAAATTTCCGTCGACCTCCGGGCTCGGCAAATTAAATCTAGAAAGGAGTTTGGTGCTAAAACAAACACATATGTCGATTTCATAGAAGCACTCGGGGGGGGGGGGGCGCTTAGTATATCCGAAAATACAAATTTCAGGATAAAGAATAAGTTAAAAGGACAGACCAGTTTTACAGGAATACACGTTTAAAAAATATAGCTCCTTGGTGGTTCATGTTAATGACGGAGCATAGACAGAATGTTTAGTACAGTATGGCTGTTGGATTACTAACGGCTACCGAACGAAGAGTTATGGATCTTGGATCAAGTGACGAGAGGAGGTGGGACCAATGGTTAAACAAGAAAATGATGGCCTTGATAAATGTTATCAAGATCATTCCATTCGTGACTTCTTGAATATTCATCATAAAAACTTTGATCCAAAAACTAGAACGAAAATCGGAGTAGAAGAAGAGCTTCGTCACACGAAAAAAAGAGGGTTTGCGACCCCGGAATAACGTACGGTGCTTCCCTGCGCTCCTGAGTGTTGCGCTGGGATGCCATTCAGAATTCGCAGTAGCTGTTTTACATGTGATGAAGTGATCCTATAATTTCGGGCCGTATGGAGTTATCCTATAATATCGGACCGATTTTTCTGTCTTTAGTTTTGTGTGTGCACTGCTTATACTATAATGAATCTTTGTTGCCTACAAGTTCTAATTTATTCCCTTGGCTTGTAATGCATATTAAAAAAAAAATGCTATGGAATGGTCTAGACAGCATTAGCCTCGGTCTGTGGTTTGTCGTTGAAATAATGGCCCCTACTTCTTTCACCCAAGTTGCACGATTTTTTTGTTTGGAAGCCTTTAGCATTGAACAAACAGTCGTAGACCTTATATTTCATAACTAGGTAGCCTAAACTTTTACGCAATTATTCTTATTCATTGGGTAGAACAACAGATCTAAAAATACGAATAAATAGTTCGCCTAAATTGGGCGAAAAATATGTCCTTGTGGAAATGGGAAGATCAGAATGTAGCTGCAGTTTTCGCTATCGTTGACCAAATAAACCTAACCACTTTAAGACCTTTATCGCGAACGTAAGTTTATTAAGACGCAGGCTGAAATTGTTTCTTGCCCCTGCTAATTAATACGTGTTCGGTGCATATCCACACGAAGATTAAGACGCGGGTAAACTTAATTATCGATTACTTCAATTGCTTTGTATTTAACCACGCAATTTCTAACAAAAAAATGTAGCGCATCACGGGCAAAATAATACAAAAAGATATAATATCTTCCAAAACAAAATATTTTTAAGGATTCTCACTAATATTTTTGCCGTTTGAAGTCGTGATATCAAATGTCCACTTCTTTTGCCAAGTTAATTCCAAGATTAACATTTCAAACATAATGTGATACTTGCAAATTACGTAGTGAGCAATTTTCACATTTTTCATTTCACCTTCGAACCTTCGGTGGGATTAACTAGGCGAAAGAACTTCGGCGTTTGTTGATCACAACTTCAAACGGCGTAAAAGCTTGGCGGGAATCCTTAACAAGGTTTCTATGTGGAAATGTAGAGATTCCAGGAGACACTGCCAAATTTGCTATCCTGAAAAATTCCGTGACCAGATTAGGTCATCGTCAATCAGCTCGCAAAATTTCGACACGGTTACTGGCCCCGTTTGTAACTGCTCGACCTTCGCTGAAATTATCGAAAAGCCTCCTTAATTGTTGAGTGTAAAGTTGGTGCGCCCACGTGCACTAGGAAGCAAGCGGTAAAGTTAAAGCCTAACGACATCACCTGGGGTGTCGTGCCCTTGTCTTAAACTTATTAAAATTGTTGAAAATACGTGAGCGTCCGGGGCCCGCTGGGAGAGCTTACAGCGCTCCCCCAGACTCCCTACCTGGAAAAGGTTGTGCCCCTCCTAATTTTGTGGATGCACGACACCCCTAAACATCATGGGCGCTTTTTTCTATATATCGACCGTTTTGAAACGCAGATTTTGAACCGCCATATGGGTACCATCTAGTGACCGTGATATCGTTAACCTTGACCGCTTGCTCCCTGGTGCACATGGACGCACCAACTTTACATTCGATAATTAAGGAGGCACGTGGCTAGTTTGTTGTGTAAAAAGAAATTTCTTGCGCATTCCTTCGCTTGTAGAGATCAAGTGCTATATAGAACTAAATAATGGTAGACGGCGCTAGATGAAACAACCTGTCATTCGGTGATTAGGCACCTTTAAATTAAATTGTGCCTTCGAGGTAACAGGGTTGTGGATTTACAGTGACGGCCAATTTTCAACTTTCACATCCATCCAACCTCGTCTGCTTGCTTATACAAAAAAATGCTCTCGCTCGAATCTGCGCGAGGATTAGATTTTTATCGCGAGACGCGGCGCGTGGCGTGGAACTGCGTGACGCCAAGAAGGGAAGCAAAGAAGGGACGCGCGCGTGCGCGTGCGTGCAAAGGAGCTGGGAACCTCTTCTCGGGTTTCATCTTGCACCCCGATCTCCAAATCAATTCTTTTTTATTTATTTACGGTCAAAGATTTCCTGGCTGGCAAAGGGAATGATTCCCCTCGGACGACTCCCCACAAAATTCCGTTTGTGCGTTGCAGCTGCCCGAATTTCTCGCTCGTGGCGCTGTTGTACCGAGCGGGCACGGCAGAGTCGTCTTCTCTCCCCCTCTTCCGACGAAACCCTTTCTCTCCCTCTTGCTCAACAACAAGACTTGTCTGCTTTTCTGCTCAGTGGGGAAAAGAGGGCGAGGGTTTTATGTACCGAAAATTCCGAATTACTCCTTAGTGTCAGCCGCAATATCCAAAACAGACGTTAGACCCGATGAATGCCGAACTGTGACGGCAGTCCGTGAGGGGAAGTTCGTAAAATGGATCAGTAAAATAGCAGTGTGTGGTTTTTACATTAAGCGGAAATCGGTAAATTATTTCTGCCAGGAGAAGAAGACCATTAGAAAGTGAAGGATGCTTACATAGGTTACGTCCCGTTTCGCCAAAAAAGCAAACAGATTAACAGCTTTTGCCTCAGGGGCCAATCCCGTTTTGCCAAATCCCGTTTCGCCAAATACCGTTCACAAAATTTTAGGCACGCGATGCATTTAAATAAAACACTTAAACACGAACGTTTATAACATGATAATGGTCAGCCATGTATAGACAAACACCCGTTCTGCAGTGAGAATAATTTGTTTCAAAATACGTGCCTCGCTCGCGCTGCCGCACTCGCTGCGACTAAACACATAACATCTGAAACGCGCAACTAATCGCACATTACTTTCCATTAGACACAGTGCCTCTTTTAACTTTTGCAATGTTAAATTTTTGAAGAATATTTTAATTCTGCTAAACGGGATTCTGCAAAATGGGAATTCTTGTTTGGGAAAGGGTAACATCACATGTATAACTAACTCATTCTTAAAAGATAACCTTGGCATTGACGTAGTGACGACCAAGCATTCTAAACAATATTTAAAGTACACGTTTTTCCGTCTGTATCGCCAGTTTTCAAAACACTAATAAATCAACTGCTTGTCTCTGTTGAATGTTTGCCTTTTAAAGCCCCATTACATAGAAATAAGGTATTAAATTTCGTGTACGTAAAATTTTGTTAAATTAGTTTTGGCGAAACGGAATTGGCCCCTGAGGGTAAGCTGTTAATCTGATTTTTTTTTTTCTTTTTTTTGCGAAACGGGATTTGGCGAAACGGAAGTTCATCCTTATACATATAGATCAGTTTACAATTAGTATTATTTAAGAGTTGGTTGCTGATACATTAGGTCGTTAAAAATTAATTAAATGGTTCTCAGGAGTGGTACGAAAAAAAAATTGCCCGAGCGGGCGGTGTTTTTTTTTTTTAACGTTTTATTCGTGTTTTTTTTTTAGATGCGGGTGATGGTTTTTTTTTTTTACCAAACAAAACTAAATCAGTACCTTACATTTTGTCGTGAAGTACAATATCTATCTTTTAATGCCAGGATCAGCGTGCAAAAGTTGGAAATTTGGTAAAAATCATTCTTCAGAACCAAATTTTTAGTTGTGACATGCCGCTAAGCGATCCATACGTTCGTTTCTAGGCAATCATGTGAATAGAGCAAAGAACTAATATGGTCATCGGATCCAGAAAATGTTTGGTGAAAGTGCTGATTCGTGATCGGAATTTTATTTTTTAGACAATGTCATAAAAACGGTTTCATGCGCTAAGAAAAAAAAAACATGCGTGGGCTCATGAGAACCACTTAATTGATTTTCAGTGGCCTTATTTAAATT
>JAHWFP010183682.1:56732-88382 GCA_023313725.1 Lithobius niger | reverse complement strand
ACCTAAAAACTTCGAGTCGAGTATGAAATTATTATTTAAAAAAAAAATGATGGTTTCGTTCCTACTTTTTTTCTGTCTCGTTTTCTTTGCCCGATCAGGCAACAAGTAACGAAACGAAAACAAAATAAGATTGAACGAAACCAATGTTAAAAAAAAGTACCATGAATAACTTGTTACAATTTTCGAACCACTCCATGATGTCCGTTTTTTTTAAAGTTCTGATCAAACAATATTGTTACCGATTTCCCTAACAGCAGTGGATGAACTGAATTTTGAACTTAAAGGTGCTTGCTTTAATGAAATACATTCTTTCCTGTGTTCACGAATTTTCGACATTCAGTCATGCACACGTAAATGCTACAAACACAATTTATTTTCCTAGTATCATGAACACGTAAATGCTACAAACGCAATTTATTTTCCTAGTAAACAAAAAAATAACGAGTTGAGTTTATTGGCCAGCCTCTCACATAATTTTTTTTGTTTTTTTACCAAAAAGGGTAGGGAAATCCCCCCCCCCCCTTTTTTTTGTGCGCGCGCCTGTGCAATAATTTTGCCGCATTACTTTGTATCACTGTAATTGTTTACATCCAGTTACTATTGCTGTAGATGTAGGGTTCGCATCTTCCTCTCTCCGTGCCCGGATGCTCCCAGGTTGAATTGATTTGACTCAAGATGGTTAAAAATGTAGGTCTCCCAGTGTTCCACTGCCTCCACTGCGGCGAGAGCTTCTAGCTCAAAGGCGTGGTATCTGCGTTCTCTGTCCTTGAGCAGCCTGCTCCAAAATTCTATGATTTTCACTTCGCCGTTTATCCTTTGGGTGAGGACTCCTCCCAGGCCCTCTCCCAAGGCGTCACTCTCGATGACGAAGGTTTCTTCGAAATTGGGAAGCGAGAGAATGCCTGCCTCCAACAATTTGGCCTTGAGTGCTTCAAAGGAAGACTGATGATCAGCGGTCCATTGGTATGGGACGTCCTTCTTCGTCAGCTGATGAAGAGGGGCAGCTGCTTTGGAAAAGTGCCTGATGAATTTTCTGAAGTAATTGCATAGGCCCAGGAAAGCTTGAAGCTTCTTCTTGTTGGTGGGTCTGGGAACATTCTGGATCTCCGACATGTGGTCCTTGGTAAGGGAGATGCCGTCGGCGGTGACTTTGAGTCCAAGAATCTTCAGTTCGAGGACTCCGAAATGGCATTTTTTGCGTTTTAGGGTGAATCCTGCCTTGCGTAGTCTGTCGAAAATGGCTGTGAGTGCTTGCTTGTGCTCGGTCCAGGTCTTCGTAGCCACCACTATGTCATCAATATAAATGATGCAGACGTGACCTATGAGGTCGCCGAGGATGTAGGTCATTGCTCGTTGAAAAGCCTGGCTGGCGGTCTTAAGGCCGAAGGGAAGAACTTTGAATTTGTAGCTGCCTTTGTGACAGACAAAGGTCGTGCAGTCTTGGCTGTCTGGATGTAGTGGGATTTGGTGAAACCCCTGCTCACCATCCAGTACCGAGATGTACTTAGCGCCGGCGAGAAAGTGGAAGATCTCGTCCGTTTTCGGCATCGGGAACCTGTCGACTTCGATTTGCCTGTTCAGAAAGCGGTAATCAAGGATGGGGCGGAAACCTCCCCCGTTTTTCTTACGCTTGAGGAAGAACGGCGAGCCCCACTGGCTTTGCGTCTTCTCGATCCGGCCTGATCGTCGAGTTTGTCGACCATTTCCCCGATCTCCTTCTTGATCTGAGGTGACACTGTGTATGCCCTCTGGTAAACTGGTTTGGCCTCATCGTGCAGTTTGATCTTGTACTCCATGTTGAGAATCTTGCCTGGCCTCCCCGGAAAAATGTCCGAGTGGTCTTTCAGAAGGTCTTCGAGTGAGCCGAATTGTTCATCCGATAGTTGGTTAAGTTTCCTCTGACCGAGTTCCGTCTGCACGAACCAGGCGGAGTTTTGGATGGGTGTCGCTGGGTTGGCTGCATGAGCCGATAGCGGAAAAGAGTGCCTGACGTCAGCGTCGAAATTCCCCATGGCGTTGGCATGGTCGACATGGAGCTTGACTCTGACCATGTAGTCTCTTCCCAGCAAACAGTCAATGGCAAGGTCCTGGTAGACCGCGAAAATTTGGTCTAGGTGGCGTCCTTGAGTGACGATACGGAGCTTGACCTGACCAAGTGGTGGCCTGCCGATCCTTCCATCGGCGAACGTGGGCGGGTGACCGCGGTGTCTATCTAGTCGTCGTGCCGCAGAAGGGTTGATGGTCTCCAGCCAGTCCAGTTTGATGGCGGACTCCTCACTGCCCGAGTCCAGACCGCTGTAAAAACTTGTGCCGTTGACTACAGTGTGCATTGAGTGCATGTTGCGAGGCGGGCCGACGTACATGGTGGGATTCTGCACCTCCCCGGGGCTCGCGCGGTTGGCCCTTGGTTGGCGCGGCCTCTCGCAGAAAGCCGAGATGTGCCCCACTTCCTTGCAGTTGTAACATTCAACCTGCCTGTGCCAGGGCAAAGGACTGGACGGGGGTCTTCTGTTGGAGTGTCCTCGTCCGGTGTGTTGCTGGCCACCGCTATCGTTTTCTTGTTGACTGACTGGACGGGGTGCAAATGGGGCAGCTCCAAAGTTTAGCTGTTGAGGCTGGCCTGCCGGGGTTCTTGTGGGTTGCAGTTGTTGCTGAGACCTGCGCTGATCAGGCTGCTGTGTGGTGAAGCTGGCTCTTTGTACTGAGTTGGTCTCGGACCGCTTTTCCGGGAAACGAACGTAGTTCGGCCTCGTTCTAATTTTCTCCAGGAGCTGCTGTGGGTGTCAATGTCCATCATGGCAAAGTGCAATGGCAGGGTGCCCGTGAGCTGAGCGATGATCGTCTGGGCTTGCGTGGACGGCTTGAGTTTGGACTCCATCTTGTTTAGATGTTTCAGCAGCTTATGCACGAATTCTTCTGGGGGTTCGCCTTGTTGCTGCCTGGTGGTGACGACGTAGGTCAGACGGTCCGCGTTAGACATTGGCTTCTTGAAAGTCTTTCTGAGTAGCTGACTTGCTTCCTGCCAAGAAACTGGCTTGTTGACCATGGCTTGCCACCAGTTCCGGTATTTCCCCTGGAGGCAACTTTGAAATCTTGACTGAAAAAGCTTGCTTTCGATGGGCTTGCCTTCAAGCTCCGCAGACATGATGTCCAGTCACTCGGAAAGATTTGTGTCGTCCCCCAGTGGGAATCTTTTAAATTTAGTAGCGGCCATGGCTGCTGCAAAATGGGTAAGCATGTCCACGTGCGGTGTGGTTTCGATAGTGCAACTCGCTACTGTGGTGCTGGGAGCGTCATGTAGGTTTAAAAGGCAATCCCGGGTTTGACGGGTATCATCAGTGGAACACAGCGGTAGCTGAGCGCGAGCCTGGTGCTTGGCCTCGTTATTTGCAGGCAAGTTTGGTTGACTGTAATTAGATTGATTTGCGTCTGAGCGCTGTGGACTAGCTGCGATGGTATTCAAGTATTGGGTGGGAGCAGTGGTTTTGTTAATGGCCCAGCCAGTGCCAGTGTCAGAAAAGTTTCCACGCAGGTTACCGTTAATTTTCCCTGGCATGACTCTGAGATTACCTTGTGAGTCCTCTTGAAGGTAATCATCGGGTTTTAAAATAATTGGTCTTTGCTCTGCACCAAACGCGGGCAAACCTAAATCATCAACTTCGAAATTACTCCTGGTTTGGTGGTGCGCTAAATGACTTTGCCGGGTGTGTGGTGCGCTAATCATTGGGGGGCGGCATTTTCCTGGAGCGCATGCGCGATGCATGAGCGTCGATCGGCACCTCATTGGCATTGGCGCGATCGTGACCACTGACGCTATGAACATGTAAAAAATCTTTATTGTGCAAAGCCATGTCTCGTTTCACACTCTTAATCTGCACACTAATGTCTAGCAATTCCTGGTCAAGATTCTCCATGTCGAAATTTTGTGCGGTCGCCACGTTTGCTCCCGATGCGCTTGCTTGATTTTGTCTCACTGGTCCGACGTGGCGTGCCCTCTAGCGGCGCTGTCGGAAACTGCGGCGCGTTGGCCGTGACGTCATTAACAGGGATGCGAGACACGCTTGAGGCTGCCAGCGCTAGATCTAGTAAGTAATTCCCCCCCGATCCATCAAATAAAACATCGTTGTTGCAATTGAAAGGGTTAGGCTTTGATAAATCTCCGCTTGGAGTGAAATTATATGGGGGATCCATCCCGTGGGCATGGAACTCAAAATGCGAATTCGCACGAACCCAAAATGGCGGCGCTCGAATGTAGATCCGGCTCAGCGAATGAATGGCGGAAAGCTACGCTCCCGTAGTGTACGGTAACGCAGTGCAAGAACTTGGAATCAGATTTACGGAAAAGAAAATTAAAAGTTCACCACTCCGTCTCCATAAATTCATCAGTACTCGAGAAACCATTGGTGAGTCTTCGATCAACAATATTCAAATGGCAAGTGATTAAAAACACTGGGGATTCCCTGGGACTATTTCTTTCCGACGCCATGTTCCATCTCCTCCGTTAAATTCCCATAGGTAATTAGGTCGCCTCGTGGCGATCGTGAAGCCGAGTTAAAAATTACAAATCAACAGTTCATTTTTCACTAAAAGCATTCTTGCTGCATGAATATGCTGTTGGGATTCCTCCAGAACAATCATTGGGAACGATCTCACCTCCGTATATCCTGCTTGCTTGTTTGGCAGTGCCATCTCCGGTCCAATACAAAGGGTTACGGCCAGCGATGTCAAAGTTCATGTTTACCGGTCGGTGTCCGATCGCTGAATTGGTTTTTCTTCCTGAGGGCGCCAATTTGTAGGGTTCGCATCTTCCTCTCTCCGTGCCCGGATGCTCTCAGGTTGAATTGATTTGACTCAAGATGGTTAAGACCTATTTACGCTTTTACTTCGAGTGAGTTACCAGAAAACGCGTGTACATGGGCAAGTCATGCCACGCCACTCTCGTTGCCAATTCCGGAAGTCGGCCACATGGCCTTCCGCCTGCCAGCGTGCGGCGCTCGATGGCGCTGGGGGGCGGAAGGTGTTGGGATCATGGGCGCTCAGTTGCCATCCCAACATAGAAAATGAAACATCAGTGTGAAGACAAAGAAATAACTGAACAAAATACGGCTTCACAGTTTAGAAAAAAAGCATTAGAGCTCGTATCCCCATACTCACAACTGTGAAGATACACGATTAAAAATGGATTAGAGTTTGCTTGAACGCAACGAACTATAATTTGTACATATACGCACTCGCAAGAGGCTGGCATGTCACAATCCTTGTTCCCTGGAATTGGAGTTCAAATTATAGTTCGTTGCGTTCAAGTGAAATCTAATCCATTTTTATTTGTGTATCTCACAGCTGTGAGTATGGGGATACGAGCTCTAATGCTTTTTTTCTTTGTTCAGTTAATTGTTGGCTTTTTTTGCTTCCTTTTTATTGTAATTGTAATCTATCGTGTCTGTTGTTTACCCACGTTTGTTTGCGAAAAAACGGAAAATTAGAATGCGTATTTGTGTTCAGGTTCCAGACAAGCTTTGTACCATGTTTATTATTTGCTGGCAACACGTTAACGTTTGTCTAGATTTAGCAAGTATCATCTCGATGGGTGGTTGACTCTGCATTGTTGCAGGCAGACACAGTATCATGGCAAACAATCGCGGAAACAATTCAACTGGCTTCCCGAAGCCTGTACTGAAGAACTAAATAAGTCATTCAGTCATGTCGGCCGCTCAGAAGATTTAAGCGAAAACCAAGACCATTTCATTTTGGTTCTGCACAATGAGTTATCTTAGGCTGATAATGCTAACTCAACAAGATAAAACGACAATGTTAATTTCCCCGTGCCCAAGCATCGTTGCATCTTCTTGCTAACCCAATCGTGTGCGCTTCTCTTCTTTGTTGTACCATTGTTACAGGTTGCAGCATTGTAACATTTTGACATTGTTAGTTGCTGCTGCTCCTCCTGTCCAATTTCTAAAAATTCTCGTGCGCAAACGAACTCTAATATACATGGCCTGCGCCCGTGAAAATACTTTTGTAGCTTTAAACCATTTATTGGTATTTGCTTTCATACTCAGCATAAAATGACGTGTGACCGCACGAGGGAAATAAAAATGCAAGAAATGCAATAAAAATTAATATCGTGATAAGGAAGGGTTTTTTAATGCTCGTTTTATAAAATTTAGCTAAAAAATAAATAAATATAAAAACCACCCGCGCGCATGACTGATTTCGTTGATAAAATCTTGTAAAGCAGGTAGGCTACTTACTTTTTAATTTGCCGAAAAAATGTCACCATAATAACTTAGTAAGGTACATTGCCAACGATGTGCAAGTTCTAGTCCAAAATTCTAGGCACACTTACCATTCAGGGTTGAATGATATAGTCCTATCGTATACGTTGCTGACAATGTAATTAAAACGTTAGAGTGGGTGTTCGGGTTTTGTTTCGTAATTTTTTTTTATATTAAAGTCATTAAAGTTTGAACTTTGGTAAGCCTTCATTAACAACTTTATTCACACTTTTAAGTGTACGACGGGGGGGGGGGCAGCAAGCTATTACTGCTTTGTTAGACGTAGTACGAACTTTAGGCCGGCAAGGA
Organism: Lithobius niger; assembly: GCA_023313725.1. Taxonomy (NCBI): domain Eukaryota; kingdom Metazoa; phylum Arthropoda; class Chilopoda; order Lithobiomorpha; family Lithobiidae; genus Lithobius; species Lithobius niger. The sequence goes on along the minus strand of JAHWFP010183682.1, from coordinate 81,798 downwards.
ATTGCATTCCGAGGACATGACAGTGATGAAAACGGTAATTTTCGTCAGGTAATTAACTTAGTTTCACGTCAGTCACCAACCTTACAGAAGTGGTTAAGTAGTGCACGGTTACGGCCATATTATGTTACTTAAGTGCGGAATCCCAAAATGAGTTTGTAGATATTTTAGCTACAGAAGTCAGGAAAAATATCGTACAAGAAGTAAAAGAAGCTGGAATATTTTCTGTAACAGCAGATACAACGCCTGATGCTGCACATCAAGACAGGTTGGCCGTGTGCGTTAGATACGTTGATGAAGATGGCAACCCTAAATAACGTCTACTACAAATGACAGACTCCAAGGGCAAAACAGGACAGGGAATGGCAACAGACATCGTACAGACATTACGAAAAAAATGGAAAGGATTTGAATGGCCTTGCCTTCCAATCTTATGACTGTACATCAGCTATGTTAAGTGAATTCAACGGTACACAACAGAAATTGGCTGAACTCCTTGGTCGAAAAATTCTGAACATTCCCTGCCAAGCTCATCGTATAAATACTGTGGAACACAGCTGCGACACGAGCACCATCGTAACAGAAATGTTCGACATCATCCAGGAATTGTATGTATTCATTTCAAGTAGCACGAAACGATTTGCACTTTTGAAAAAAAAAGCTAGCCACGATTGAAAATTCACTGCAATTTCGGAATTTATCTAGAACTCGCTGGACAGCACGAGCTGAATCCATCAAAGCAGCGGCAGCTTCTATGGAGCCAATCATATATGTCTTACAGGAAATAACATTATCACCTAACTTTGATGGAAAGACCAAGGCAAAAGCTTCTGGTTTAAGAAGGAAGCTTCTTTCTGTAGACTTCATACAGACCCTAATGTTCATGAAGAATGTCCTATTTAAAGCACAACTTCTAACGGAGTCATTAGAACAGCAAAATCTTAACATCATAGATGCAGCCACTTAATGGACAGTGCTATTATCCCTCTTCAGTCCATAAACAATAAGACAGACGACATGAACAGGCTTATAGACAGCTCCCTGGCATTTTCAAAAAAGCTTGGTATTGATGGTGAAGCCTATTTTGTAAGCCATCACCGTAAAAAAAATGGTCCAAGAAGGCTTGACGAAAATGCTGGCATCCAAGTGGACTTTACCTTGCATTCTTTCTATCGCCGGGAGTTTAAACTTATATTAGACAGCTTACACTGATGAAAGATAACCGAAACATTGCATATCCATCATTCGATCAGTCTATGAAGTTCTTCATCCACCTATTTCTAGAGAAACTCTAAGTCTTGAACTAATGGAAGGTATTGAACGCATCTTCCCTCCCAGTAGCAGTTCTACGTTACCAGACCCAGAAGCTATCCTGTCACAACTGGAAAATTTATCCGACAATTGTAAACAGGCAACTAATGTGGCTGAAATATGCAAGATTTCAGAAAAATTAAAGAAAGCGACTCCTGTTGGTAACCGTGTGTGCCGATTGGCTCTTACTGTGCCCGTAACTGTTGCCTCCAAAGAAAGAACATTCAGTAAACTTAAGTTTGTGAAGAATTGTTTGCGAACATCTACTTCCGATAACCATTTAGATGCCCTAATGGTTTTTGCATGTGAAAAAGACTTGACTGACAAAATTCAGCTTGCAAACGTGGTTGGTGCATGGGCTCAATTGAAGAGTCGTCGTGTAGAAGTTTTTACAGACTCATAGTTTGAAAGGGCAACGATTTATTAAGGAAATACATACTAAAAATTCTGCCTGCTGTAACTAATGTTAAGTTTTGTGGCAAACCTATAGACATTTTACAATTAAAAGTAAAAACTTGAAATATATATTTTCTTGTGATTCTTTAGTCTTAGTCGAGCATGCATAAATAACAGTCTGTGTGCCACTAAATCAAATGAATTAAAAAGTTTACAATTAGGGTAAAGAACTGTGTTTCTCCGTTTAATACTAAGTTTACAATTGTTTTTGAAGTTGAAATTACTGAGCCAGTTTTTTTTTTCTACTTTCATCGAAAAAATTGAAAAGATATGGAAGAAATGTGTTGTGAATGCTTACAGACAAGCAGTGTTGAACCAACCAAGATATCTTTTCTTTCCTCCATGACAGGAGCATGTGCATCTCCAAAAATCGTGCGCATGAATTTTTCTTTATGACTTCGTTTCCCTTTCACAACAAACAGTGCGCACGAGATCTACCTACAATTTAACGTAACATGTAACATTCAGACTGGCAGATGGCAGGTCTTCTCTCGCCATTCCCTACCCGAATTGATAGTGGACTTTACGAAAGGCCAAAAATAATGAGGGGGAGGGCGTCTCTAGCCCATGCTCTCCTGAAAAAGTACCCTTTTTCTGAAAAATGGCCGACATTTGTTGGAGCGATGGTCTAAAAAGACCAAAAAAAGGGACAATAAATGCTAAGAAACTGGTGCAAAGAGGGGCAGAAAAGGTTCAACTCCAAAACGGGGATAATGAGTGGTAAAAAGAGGTGAAAAAAGACACCACCAGTAGAAAAAAAGGTCCTCAGAAAAAAGTAAGTTGTCCCTGCTCTTTCGGGTTTTTTTTCTCCCCCGTACAGGCTAAATTTTGGTATAAAAAAATCAAAACCAAATCCGCCTGCCTGTATGTTGCTTTTAAGTGACAAGTCTTAAAACAAGGTACTTTTTTTCTGCCTCAATTTGGGCAGAAGCTTGTTTTTCGGGGGTCAAATTTCTAAATTTTGATGTAGGCACAAATTTGCACCTAAAATCTGTTACTGGGGTGCAAGAAGTCTTGGGAGTGCAAAACCAAAATACAAACCTACACTGTGGTCTCCTATTTTATAGCCATTGAAAATTCTAACATCAGCATCTCAATAGTATGTACAGGTTTCCTGTACTTTGCTTAAAACTGACAACTTCACTATTCAACTGAAACCCCTACACCAATAGTAATGAAGTAAAAACTGAGTTTAACTTCTTTAGAAAGAATGGTGTCACCGGAAGTCTAATTTCTAGCTGTTTAAAATGCCGCAAACTGCAAGTCTGTAAATTTTGCAGTTCAAAAGTTATGAAAAATTCAACTTCGGAGTGCTTTTGCATTTCAAGAGCTGCAGCATCAGGAGTACAAAGCGTGATTTTAGAGTGCAACTTGCCCCTGTGCATCCTAATATTTCTACCCCTGTAATGTTTATTCTTTGCATTAGCATAAATTATTTGAGAATGACTCCAACCCAAGATTAGCATCATAATTTGAAAGCTTTCGAAACAACGATTGAATGGAATGTCACAATCTGACAAATTTTAACAAAATAACCACAAAACCGACAAATATAGGTCACAATTCTTTAAGAGCAGACAATGAAATATCAATTACTAGCATTGTACCCGGCTTCACCCATGGTTTGGTTTGACCCGTGGTTGTTTCCCGGTTTTCGGTCGGTGTTGCGTGAACATTAACTGCGACTGGGTATTTTTCTTCCTACAAGTTTCCCTTTTGCTCCCATCTTCTCCCACCCCTTTCATCCCATCATATCCCTGCCCTCACCCTCCCCTCTCTTCCTATCCTTGTTACCCACACAGACGCACTGCCACCCTCTCTGTTTATCGCTTTGGCTTGTGACGTCATTTATCACTGTTCCCTGATTGTTGACTGAGCTTGGTTGTTGTTTGGGATGCTGTTGATCAGTTAATGGGTAATCATATGCTTACTGGCCAGAGACGCAATGCCCCCCCCCCCCACACACACACATAGGCAATAGTCGTGCAGGGCCTCCCGGCTTCGCCCAGGGTTTTGCGCTCCCCCCCCCCCCCAATGTCTTTATTTCTGAAGAGCAGTGCTAATAGAAGCACTGTGCGACACACGAGCATTTGCCATCAAAGCCCTCCTCGTCACTCTCAATTTATCGCTTTGGCTTGCGCAATCCGTACCGTGTGAAAAATAACTATCCTTCGTGCATGACGTCATTTAAGACATGCCTCTGCAATGACCGTAGAGCCAACTGTTATTCGAGGCAACAATGTGCCAAATTCAACATCTTTACAAGGCAACACCGTACCAGTTTCAACCTCTAGCCAAAGAAATGACACACTCGCCCGTTTTCATTATAGCGGTTCTCCTTCCGGGGGGTCGTCGTTGCTTCCTTTCTCCCACGAGACTTTGGTTTATAATGTAAGATGTTCACAAGAAATTTGCCAAATGATAGGTTAAAAAAAAATTTTCTTTAATTGACCAAATACATTGCATTGTCAACCTGCTAGCCCAACCATTATGCTTGGAAATAAAATTAAATATATACAATATATATATATACAAACAAATTAGGAGCATTGTAAAATTGAGCCGAGAGCCATCAACTATCATACAAAAAATAAAAAATAATAATGAATAAATTTTGCAAGATTACATCTCCTTTGAGAACTACAAGTTGTATTGCAATATCATATACTTAAAGTAGACTCTGGCTTACTCTGTACACTGTGTGAGACTTGAACAGGATTTGTTGGGTGTATTTTTATAGGCAAATCCCATACCATTGTTTCAATATCCAAATTGGTCGGTCCCATCCAAGTTGCACTAGTTGTTGGATCTTTTGGTACTTCATGCTCTTCGGTTGGAGTAGTAGTTGTTACAAATTCAAAATGCAGTTTCCATTTCAAAGTAACTACATGTAGAAAAGTAAAGATGAAGTGACAGCAAATTAGTATACTGAATCTGAAATAATGTTTATTACTATCTGTAAAATACTAACCTCTAGTATATGCTAAAAACGTTTTCGATTTACTTTTCCTACCCGAATTTTTAAACCCCAAACTGTTTAAAAAAACGGGGTTTTACCCCTAAAATTAGTTTTTGCTTAGCCTAAAATACTTACCTGTATTTTATTAATGCTTTTCATATTTTGGAAAATGCTACCCGTCCCAACCAGATTTCAAATGCTCTCCCGGTACATACAATGGTGCACCCCGGGGCCCATGACCACCGTAAGGTGGTGCCCCGCTCCCGCTACTAATCACAGTTTGTCTCCCCATAAATGGTTCGACGCGGGCGGAAGGCGGGTTCGTACAGGTAAGTATTTTAGGCTAAGTAAAAACTAATTTTAGAGGTAAAACCCCGTTTTTACTGCTAGCCTAAAATACTTACCTGTATTTTATTAATGCTGACTTTGTCCTAAAACCAAGTGGCGTCGAACCCTCGCCAAGTATGACCTTCCTACCAATACACCCCGAACAAAACTTCAGGTATTAATAGGACAAAATAAGTCACTTACCCTTGTACTACTTCTGAATTACTTTACCAGCAGCCATGAACCGCACCTCTCTGGCTGCCGCTGTTGCTGCTGTTACACCCCTGAGGTAGTGGGCGATGAAAGTATTCCTGCTCCTCCATCGTCCCGCCTCCAGTACTTCTGCGATGGTGGCACCTGTTGCCCAGGCCCACGACGGTCGCCATAGCTCGAACTTCGTGAGCGTTGGTGTGGATTGAGGGGTCACCCGCCTCTGTTCGGTGCGACCTCTCGATAGCTTGGCATATCCACTTGCTGATGGCGCCTGTCGACGCCGGCTCTCTAGTGGGCATGTCTCCCTTAGGTGATAACTTAACAAACAACGGTGTCCACGGTACAGTCCTGGGTTCCCCGTGTTCACTCTCCGCCACATCTTTCGTTCGAGCCAGGTAAAACCGTAACGCCCTTACGGGGCAATGTAGCCTGTCTGGACAGCCCGGTTCGAGAGTTGTGGCCAACGCTGTGACCACCAGAGGAGACGGTGTTTCGTCTGATCGGAGCGTTTTTGCTCTGAATTTCAAATGGGGCAAGAACGTCACTTTCGACCAAACCCTGTTTGTCCTGAGAAAGTCAGTACCTCTCGCCAGCGCCGCCATTTCGCCTTGGCGTGCTGCCATGGCGACAGCCAGTAAAAACACGGTCTTGATTGTCAGATTTTCCAGCGTTGCGGTCCCTAGTGGTTCAAACGTTGGGCCCGCTAGGTAAAGCAATACCGTGGGCAAGTCCCATCCTTGGCATGACTTCCTTTCCCTCGGCCGCATGTTACAACACGATTGGATCAGATTCGACACAATCGGGCTGTTCGCCGTAGACTTGCTTCCGGATACCATAAGAACTGAGTTGATGGCAGCTCTGTAGCCCGTAATGGTACTCGCCGCCAAACCTCCGTTAAACAACGAAGTTAAAAACTCGCACAGCACTTGTGGGGACGGATGGAGTGGATCGATTCCCTTTGGTCTGCACCAATCCGTCCACCCCTTCCACTTGCACTCGTACACTTGCTTCGACGAATCCCTGTGGCATTCGACTACCACATCGGCCACCGCTCTTGAATAACCGGTTCTGCCCAGTTCCCTTTTCACAACCTCCAACCGTGAAGGTGCAGGATCCCCGGATTTGGGTGAAGAGTCCTGCCCTGATGTTGTGCGAGAATGTCCTTGATTGGTGGCAACCTGACCGGGTCCTCCGTCTTCAGGTTCCACATATCCACAAACCATGGGGCCGCCTCCCACCATGGTGCGATCAGAATCACTGATCCTGTCGAGCACTTCAGCTTGTTCAGCACTTGCTGCAGGATCTTGAACGGCGGGAACGCATAACCGAATATGCCGTCCCAGCACAAGCTCAGACTGTCCGTCGCTATAGCTTTCGGGTCTGGGTATGGGGACACGAACAGTGGTAACTGGGTATTCGCTCTGGTTGCAAATAAGTCCAGTGTCGGAGTGCCCCACCTGTCGAACAGAGACATGCACACACTTGGTTGAGGCTTCCACTCCGTCGTCGGGGTCTCCCCTCCCCTCGACAGTTCGTCCGCAAGCACATTCAGGCTGCCCACAATGTGTCTCGGAACTAATGTAATGGCGAACTTCACGCACACTTGGAAGATGAGGCTCACTTCTTGGTAGAGGGAGAAGGAGTGCATGCCTCCCCCCCTCCGCAGATAAGACACTGCCGTCGTGTTGTCGGACAGGACAGTGACGGTTGCCTTCTTCAACTTGTGTGCCCACTGACACAGTGCTAAGTAGACGGCTCGCAACTCCAGTGCATTGATGTGGAGACACGCTTCCGCTGGCGACCACACCCCGGCCGTCTGTTCTTCTCCCAGGGTTGCGCCCCACCCCGAGGAGGACGCATCCGTGAGCAGAAGCCAGTCTGACGCCGTGATGTGAATCGGGACTCCTTGCCCCAAATTGGCGCGGCAAGTCCACCATGCTATCTCTACGATCGGGGCTCTGTCCAGAGACACTTGGTCGTCCCAAGATCGCCGGACTCCCCACTCCACTTTCCTCAGCCAATGTATTGGCCTCACTCTCCACGCTCCTTGCGGGACAAGCGTCGCACAGGAGTACATCTGCCCGATGACTTTCGCCAAGTCCCTTGCCGAGATTGATCGCTGACTGAGCAGCGTGCCCGCCGCTAATGTCACTTGGTCGACCCTCGAGGCCGACGGCTGGATTGAGAACGCCTTCGTCTGGAACGACGCTCCTAGGAAGTCGAACGACTGTCGTGGGGTGAGTCTCGACTTCTTGTTGTTCACTCCCAACCCCAAGATTGACAGCAGCTTGACGCACAAGTCGGTGTTTCGTACTAGCGTTGTCCTGTTCGTATGACGTAACAGCCAATCGTCTAGAAACGCGTGGACGTCTACTAGCAGCCGATGCAACGTTGCCAACACCGGTTTCATCATAACGGTGAAGACGTGTGGAGCCGTACACAGGCCAAAGGGAAGGACTACAAAGTGGTAGACCCTCCTTTGGCAAACCAACCGAAACAAGTGATACATGTGCCATTACATCCGCGTGTGCAGGTACGCATCCTCTAGGTCTATAGACGTGGTGAACTCTCCCTGTTGGACGGCCTCTCGGATGGAGCTCAGCGTCTCCATCTTGAAATGGTCGCACTTGATGTGTCCGTTGAGGTGGCGAAGGTTGAAAACGAGCCGGGATCCCCCGCTCCGCTTTGGGATCTCCCTCGCTGGGCTGTAGAACCCCCACGTGTTTGGGGGGGATTCCTGAAGGGCACCCTTCTGAACTAATGTCATCACTTCGCCGACGTACTCCGGCTGCTCCGTCCTGTTTAAGAGCCAATGCGGCGGTTTCACTGACAACTTTGGCTCCGAAATAAAGTTTGGGGTATAACCCCTTGCCACCACTGACCGCACGAACCGATCCTCCGTGATAGTTTCCCAGGCTCCGAGGTGGCGCTGTATCCTGCCGGCTACTTGGTGGTGTAGTGGCCGGGGGGACTGCGCCAGGAGCATGTCAATGGCGTGTAGAGTGGGGCCTGCAGCCGCCTCCTCTATTCCGTTGGAAATCACCCCTACTGGAAGTCCCTCTACCCCTGCTCTGTCTGGTCTGACTGTTGCTTGGGGCCTGGGCATGGGTCTGTGGTTTCGGAGCACTGGTGACGGCCAAACCCCCTCGGGGTTTACGTTCACGAAAAGGCTGGGAGGGGGGGGGGGGGGGTTTGTTGTTACTGTTACCCCGGTTCCGTTGTTGGTTGGGTAACGGTTGCACTTTGGCCCTAAGTTCGGGTGCCAATGAGAGTAACTGGCCGTTGAATAACCAGGGCGCTCGGTGAATGGGAAGCAATCGAAGATTTTTCACTGTGTCCTTGCAAAGGGGTTCCTGTGTCCCTTCCAGAACGGCGTCTCGTCTGTGTAGTACAGAGTTAAATAGCGAACGAGTTCCCCAGTTGATAGCGTCGGTGTGGAACTCCGACGCCTTCCTCAGGAGTTTCACTGCACTGTCGATCTCGGCCACATCCCGGTCCTCGGGCTCCACCGCCAAAAATTCCTTCAATTTTGTGGTCGCCGCCGCGTATGCCATGTCGGCTGTAGAATTGGCCCGAAGGCTCGCACGAAGTAACTTTTCGTCCTCTTCGAACTGCGCGGTGGCCACCTTGATCCATGATGGACGCGGTAGAGCAGACCCCATGTCCATTCGACTTTCGATGGGGACGTACTCTGTTTCATCATAAGTCTGGTACCTTGTCGTCCTTGGGGCCCCTGCGTTGCCCACGGAGAAGAAGTAGTTCCCCTTTGTTAGGTCCGGAGGTGGGGGGGGGGGGGCACCGCCGAAAGAACCTTTCCTTTGTCTCTGAGTGTTCCTCCGTTTACCAACAATTGTCGGAAAAGCACCTGGGATTGCGGCAAATGACACGCGACTTTTGCGATCCAGTCTTGGTTAGCAAAGGAGGTCGCCGGGGGCTCCCCCACAGAGACTTCCGGTGTCGCAACTATCGGGCAATACATGGTTGGTAAAGACCTGTAAATTTCATCGACCACCCACTTCCACTCTATCGCCTCCAAAACGGTGTCCGTCCCTTCACTTTGTTCGTTCGGGTTGTCTGAATCCGGTGGCCCAGATGTGCTCGCTGTGTTCGTCTCATGTCGAGCGTCGCACGGATCACCATCATGTGTGACGTTCGAAGACGTCCGAGTCGCACTTAATCCTGCCACGTTGGGTGGCGCGACGCCGGGACACTAAACTGCACTGCACTGGGAGCTGCCCCTTCATTTGTGTTGAGTGGGCGTGTCGGCGCACCACTTAGCACTGGGGATGGTGGGGGAGGGGCCCCACCCGTCACCGACGCACCGTGAACACTTGGCATGGTACTCTGCTGTTGTTGTTGCCAACTGTAGTAATTAGGCCAAGCCCACTGGCCCCCGTAGGTGGCCCACTGGCTGTCCCAAGAACCCGGCAAACCCCACGGCACGTTTGGTAGCGTGGCAGCCGATTGATTCACCATGTCCGCCCGAGTCCCGGACTGGAGGTTTGCATTTGAAATCTGGTTGGGACGGGTAGCATTTTCCAAAATATGAAAAGCATTAATAAAATACAGGTAAGTATTTTAGGCTAGCAGTAAAAACTTGCAACACTTGCAATGCAATGAGGTTAGCCTATTTGCCACTTGGAGCGCAACAATCACTGCTTCCAACAAGCCAGCAGCAGCCAACAATAACCACTTTGTTTTCGGGTACAGGACAGTGTGGATGTGTGTTCTGTGCTCTGCTTTTTCAAATCTGATTTGCTGGCGAATCGCCGTTTGATTGCCCGAATTGTGTAACATGGACGCTCGGAAGTTGAAGATGTTGGCTTCGGGTGAATTTCCGAAGTGTACTTGTGTAAAGACCCCACAGGATTCATCCTGCTTGCTGGAAATGCAGGGCGTGTAATTTTTGGAATCCTGGTGTGGTAATTGTGACGTCTTGACTAAAGACAGTAAGGAAATTTTGGAATTTAAAAGATTGTAGAGGTAAGAAATGATCGTCACTAGTCTGAATGGCTTCGGCCTGGAGACTTCTAGCTATGCTGGGGTTTAATCCAGAGTCCCTGTGTTAGGCTTATTAACCCGTTTACGTTAGGCCTAAATTTTGCACGATCTCTCAGAACGTTGTTTCTGTTGTAGATTCTTTGAAGTGCGTATCTGCCTTTGGTTGCGGACGTTTTTCTGCTTCTTTCTTGGTGAAAAGATTTCATTTCATGTTTTTTATCGGTTTTAAACTTGCACGTAGCCTGCGGTTTGCTCCTTGATCGCGCCTGCATGTGTGCGCTATGCATGTTGCTGGCCGGTTTTCTCGGTTGCGCGAAAATCCTTGGCCGTTTACAAAAAAAAAACAAAAAAAAAAACAGTGTGCGCATTTTGAAGCAGAAAATATTGGCTAGTCTTGTAATTGGTGTCGACCCCTTTTTTCCTGCATTTTGTCATTTTAATGAATTTGTTAAAAAAAAATTCTTTTGCATGTCAATGACGCTGCACTTGGGGTACTTTTACCCTAGCGTCAGTTGTTGAGTTTGCATGATGGTTGTGACTGCATTCTTCATTGGGTGAGTAATTAATCGGTAAATGTTGTGTACTGACTGTGTGGAGAAAAAGATGTGAATTTACTGCAGACTGACTTGTGTAGAATTTGTTGTGCATTCAAGGAGTGGAAATAAGGCTGTCAGCACGGGGTCTGTGGCAACATGGCAGCAGACGTTCGTGGCTAGATCGGTGCTGTCTGTGAGGGGCATGGTTGCTAGTGGAAAGCACCCGAATCGCCAATGCAAGCCACAAGCATTCTCGTAGCGGTGAAAACGCAATATAACGAGATTTTGCCACGGAGTCTTTTCCTTTGAGGGGAAAAGACTCGCGCTCGAGGCGTGGCGAACACCACAAAGCCCCGAGTGGTGCTAATGTCTGGCAGGCGACGAAAACCGCCATACGCAGGACCTGACAGAACCTCATCGTTAACACGTGGTTAGCCAATCGGCAGTGGAGCAAGAGGCTGTCGGCACGGAGTCTTGGCTTCGGAGGCGGCTCGTACATCGGCGGGCGTGTTGTGCTTGGCCGCGGCGGTGGCGCCATCTACCGACGCTGAGCAGAACTTTTTGCAGGATGTAGTGGAAGTTCGTTCAAATGTGGTGAAAGCGGCATTAGCTTGGAAGAAAAGACAAAGGGATTGGAAGTAGGAAACATGAGGCTGCCGGCACGGGGTCTGTGGCTGCACAGCAATCGGTAAAGTCTTGACCGGAGCAATCTGTGAAGGGCAGAGTTGCAGGTGGAACAGAGATGGTGGAGCGCAACTCTAACCACAAGGGAAGCCCCAAAAAATCCCGTAGTGTTGGAGGTGAAGGAAAACGAGATTCAGCCACTTTACAGTATTCCCAGGAGAGGGAAAAAGACCCACTCTCGGGGCATGGCGAAAGCCATAAGACCTCGAGCCGTGCCATTTGTCTGGTAGGCAACAACAATCGCCGTACCCGGGACAAGGCAGTTCCTCATCGCCGGCAAGGGGCGAAAAGATGCTCACACGCATGACAGAGCGGAGTACGGAGTGCGTCACATCGCATCGCTCTTCGTCGGCGATTCGTGGTTCATTGCCGGCGGCCCATAATGCAGAAAAAGGCCTCCCAGTTGGGCATAGCTCGTCGCCACGGGGCTCAGTCGCCTCGCCAGCAGTTAAAAGTGGTGCAACGGCGTGTTCGTTGCTTTGTGTTGACAATTCGCAGCCACCATGCAAGAAGCACAGAGTGGCGTTTGGACGTGGCAATGATGACTCGGACTATGATGCCGACGAACTGCAGCTTCGTACGGGGAATGACATTTTTGGCCCCTTGGAAGAATTTTTCGATGGCTGTTTACCAGGAATTGAAAGACTAGGGCAACTGTTGCCAGTTTAAGGAGGACCCCCCAGATGAGCCTTTGGTGAATGCAGGTGGCTCACGATTTGCGCCAATTCACATTCCTCAGTTGGAAGTGGCCTTCCATCAGCTGCTAAATGTAGAGGCCAAGACTCAGAAGGCGTGCAATAGGGTCCCTTCATCGACCCCCCCCCCCCCCCCCATGACCCGAAATTGCGGCACATGTATTTTAGGTCTGTCGGCCGTGGTGCGCCTAGCAAGAAACGTTACGAAACTTTTAGGGCGGTAGAATTTGTGAAGGTGGCTCAGCCTTTGAAGGCGATTTCGGTTTTGAAAATGCCTTCTTTGGTATCAATCCTAACGTCATATTACTAGGAGGACGACGCTGTTCTGCGTCATGCAATTAGAGCAACTTCTCATGCAAAGATTGCCCTTTCAGCTTCAGTAGTGGCAGTAAAGAAGTTGGTGGCGTCCAGACAAAAGTTAGCTGAGGACCCGGCAGTCATGGATTTTTGCACCTTGTCGTAGAGAGGGTTTGCCTTCCAAAAGGACGGTTTTCCTGGGCAACTAGACTGCTAGTGAATATGGTGTTTCGCCGAAGAGATGCCGTGCTGCAATCGGCGGTGGTCGTTCCAGCGGATGTAGTGACCCATCACAGACTGTGGCCTATTCATCGTTTGGAAGATCTGTTGATGGACAGTTATTGGAGCTGGCTCCTTAAGCTCCATGAAAAGACGATGACGGTGAGAACTTCGAAGTTGAGTTTTTGGTGGAAAAGAAAGTTAGCTGGCTTTCCGGCAGCTTCCTGGGGTTTTCCGGATGACATGGAACACTCGACCAAATCTCAGGAGGGGAAGACACTGAGTCGCCCTAGATCGCTCTTTCGGGTGCCAGCCCCTTCCCAAGGGAGGGGCAGATTTAGAGGTTTCCCTGTGCGGGGTCGAAGCAACTTCAGGGGACGATTCCGTAGGGGCTGCTAGTGATGTTTTCCCCCCTCACCTTCACTGGCAAGTGGGGGGATGGATTCGTCCCCATGTGGTGATTTGGCGGCGAGTAATGGACGACGTGTTCACTCTCCGTTGTAGAGAAAGGCTATTCACCGCCATTAGTCTCCAAACCCGCAACGACTCATCATCTACCCCTCTGGATCTCCACCACGAGTCCCTTCGATCCAAAGCTGATGGCAGAAGTGGTTGTTCTTCTGGAAAAGGGAGCCATCGAGGAGGTACAGCCTGGGACGAAGGGGTTTTTGAGTCCTGCCCGTGTCATCGGGAAGAAGGGTGGAGGAAACAGGTTGATTTTCAACTTGCGCAAGCTCGACCAGCATCTGGAAAAAGATCATTTTAAGATGGAGAAGATCCAGATGGTCAGGGAAGCTCTTCAGCGAAACGACTTTTCTGTTGCAATCGAGGGGGGAGGGGCCATTCCCACCAGTATCGTCTTCCCCTTCGGAATTGCGACTGGGCCTCACGACTTCACAGCAGCGTTGCGACCAGTGCTGGAATACCTCCACCAGATGGAAATTTGGGATCGATCTTACAGCGACAACTGGCTAGTGCGACATCAGTTGGAAGTAATCCTCAGACGACAGACGGCCTCGTGTCTGCGGGTGTTCCAGGCTCTGGGGTTAGGTGTGAAATTGGCAGGATCAAGGTTGATTCCCAGTGAGCGCTTTGTGTTCCTTGGGGGCAACTTCGACATGGTGCGGTTCACGGTTCACCCCTCTCAAGAATGAGTCGCAAAATTGGTGCGCAGGATGGGTCTTCTCGGTCAAGAATTGGAAATCTTGGTGGCGGATCTGGCTTCGGTGATAGGTTTGCTCGACTCCTGCGCCAAACTGGTCCAGTTAGGTGATTGGAAAGTACGTCCGATGCTCTGGTTTCGGGTATGAGGGCCATTCGGTTGGCGGTGCTGGACTGGAAAGGACTGCTACCAGGGAAGACGGTAGTGGGCATGTCGGACAATTCCATGACGGTGGCCTGCATCAGAGAAGGCGGAAGGGAATTGCTCTTTATCAATGATGGAGGAAGCAACAGCGCTGCTTCGGCTTTGCGAGTCCCTGCAGTTATTACAGCCTCGTCACGATGCAGGGAAGCTAAACGTTTTGGCAGACGTGCTGTCGAGCCAGAAGATTCTTGTGACAGAATGGCGACTAGACCCCCCCTTTTTGCTAGGCGTTGTTTCAGAAGTGGGGGAAGCCGTGGGTCGACTTGTTTGCCACCTGTCTTAACAGTCAACTCCCTTCCTTCGTTTCCCCGTTCCCGGACTTGGCAGCATGGGCAACGGATGCCTTCTTCCTGGACTGGACGGGCCTATCAGCATACCTATTTCCGCCTTTTTCTCTGCACCAGCGTGTTTGAACAGGATCCGCAAGTATCCGGGAGATTACATTTTAGTAGCTCTACTGTGGCCAGAGGCGTCGTGGTACCTGGATCTGGTGAGTTGGCGAAGGAGGACCCAGTTCGCCTGCCCCTGTCGGACGCCATCCTGACCCAGCACAACGGGTCGACGATCCATCCGTCTCCTGTGATTCTTCATCTTCACGGGTGGAGACTGTAACCAGGATCCAACAAATGAAATGAATTTCGCCGGAGGTGATTGCGAGGATGCTGGGGAGCCTTCTTCGGGTAAGATCTTTGAGACGAGATGGAGGGTTTGGTTCCACTGGTGTGGGGTGAAGGACATCGACCCGACCTGCCCATTGGCGGCCGACTTGTTGTTATTCCTCGAGGAGCGTTTTCTAAGGGGCTGACTCCGAGTGCCATCAAGGGGTACAGGTCTGCAATCAACTCAGTGTTGACCTATTTAGGAAACAAGCAACTAGTGAACAGCGAGGACATTTCCTGGTACATTCGGGGTTTTGGAAACACGAGACCGAGGGTGAAACAGTTGTTCCCAAAATGAAATTTGTCTCTGGTGCTGTTGAGTTTGGAACTTGCTCCACATGAACCGATGTGCTCTGCGTCTCTCGTTAATTTCTATCTCAGAAAACGCTCTTTTTGGTCGCCTTAGCAACGGCGCCTCAGCAAATCGGGCTTGCGGCGATGACGAGGGAAAAGGGCAAGGTCCAGTTTGCATGTGATTCGTCCTCCGTGGTAATCGCGTTTCCACCCGAGTTTCGTGCAAAAACTCACGGACACACTCTCCACCCAAGCTGTTGGAAATTAGGGCGTTGAAGCCATTGGGGCACCCAGATGGAACGGAATGGACACAGCGCCCGGTCCGGGCTCTCCGTTACTACCTGGTGACGACAAAACAACCCAAAAGAACGGGGTCGAAGGTAGTGTTCAATGGCGTCATGCCCAGTGGAACTTTCCCTAAATGGGGGAGCGAAGGTGGGAGAATGAAGAGAAGCAAATGTACAATGTCATGGAACAGTGCTTCAGTGTGATGGAATTGTAGTGCTTAATTTTTTAATGCATTCTGGAGAGATACCAACCTGATACAAGGTAGTGTTTGGGGTTGGGCCACAGTGACTTTTTCAAGTGGAGAAGGTGTGGAAGAATGCAACCTGTACACAGTGTACACAGTGGAAAGATGGACTGCTGTAGTTCGAGCCAAGTCGGCTAAAGCAGTACTGCGTTACAGTCCTGAGCCAGGGATCTACCCAGGACGCAAGGTGGGATAGGTTCCTAGTTGGAAAGTTTTAATACATAACTGTGTACTGTTGGTAAGGTAGAATGCAATGCAAAGAGGTTACAGGGTTCATGCTGTCCCACCGTCCTAATGGACGAATTCAGCATATACTACAGGTTAGTATTTTACAGATAGTAATAAACGACAATTTTAACTAGATTAAAATTAGTTTTTACTATCCTAAAATACTTACCTCTAGTAGGACCCGCCCGGCCTCCCCGCTTCGCAGACCCCCGTTTTGAGTAGAAGGGTGTCTGGAAAACAAAGTGGTTATTGTTGGCTGGTGCTGGCTTGTTGGAAGCAGTGATTGTTGCGCTCCAAGTGGCAGATAGGCCAACCTCATTGCATTGCAAGTGTTGCAAAGTTTTTTAAACAGTTTGGGGTTTAAAAATTCAGGTAGGAAAAGCAAATCGAAAACGATTTTAGCATTTACTAGAGGTAAGTATTTTAGGATAGTAAAAACTAATTTTAATCTAGTTAAAATTGTTGTTTTTACTGAATTGTTACTTAAAATGACAATATGCAAACTGGGCTATTCAGTGTCCACAATACTTGTCAAACCTATTATGACAATACAGCACGAAGCAATGGATACTTTCTTGCTAATAATTCGTGTGTGGGAGCCAGCCATCAGCCACGATTATCACCAACTGTTTCTATCCCTGAATACCGTCCCCAATTCAATTTTTTGCATTTTGTCTAAATTAATGGACACTTTTACCAGATAATACAAAAAAAAAAACCGATAATTTGAAAGATACAGTAGAACCTTGATTATCGAAACCCTGATTATAAGAACTCCTGTTCTTACAAAATATTCAGAAATTTGCTGTTTTTAGAAAAGGAATAAGCATTGACTTTGCTTTTTTATGTTCCTGGAGTCATTTCTTTTAAGTAGTCGTACACAACCACACATAGTTCACAAAGAACTTTTTTTTTACAAAAGAAAAAAAATTTACCTCTTTTATTTCGCATGTAAATTGGATTATCCGAACACCAGTCAGTTCCAATTAATTCAGATAATCGACGACCTACTGTAAAATTACTTTTTAGTTATCCTAAAATACCCCAATTTTTCTGGCAGTCAAAATTTGGTTTTTATCACCTAAAGGAAAATATATACTACCTGGAAATTTTGTTGCATTCAGTTTCCTGGATGCTGTTCCCTTAGAGGAATCTTAAACTCTCTTGATCTGCCCAGACTCGCTCCCATCTGCGCATGCTCCACTCCAGCACAGACCTTCCATAAATGGTGTTACGGCAATAAATAAATAATATAGAGACGATGCACGGGGCATCTACCCACCTAAATTACAAAGCAGCAGATCTTAAGTCAGTACCGTAGCTGAAAATCCTGGGGCCCCCCTGCAAGAAAAAAAATGTGGGGCCCCTATGTTAAAGCAAAATGAATTCATAAAATTTCTGTATGATATCGGTACCAGCAATTTGTTACTATAGCCTATTTTATTACCCTTTTTCATGAATTATACAAAAAACTTTTAAAATTTGGCTCGTTATTTTTAATATTTTTTTACTCGGTGGGGGGGGGGGAGTAAAGTAAGTTTTTTCTTGGCCTTGCATTACTTTAAATTTGAGTTGCTCCAACACAGTTTTAATCAAAGGACTACTACTGCATGAGATCACGAATTTATGGATGACTTGATGACATGAATTGCAAATTTGAATTGCAAATGAATTGCGAATTGGAAAAAAAATCGGTTCCATCATACTACCGGCAATCTACAACTGCACTGTTTCTGTAGCCAACCATCCCTCACGGGTAGCATTTCGACAGAAACGAGCAACCTCCGTTAGGTAGAAATCGGCCGGAACGATTGGCTCAAAATTGTTCGTCATTGTTCAACATAAACAATAATTTCGTTATTTTCTTTTCTTTTTTGCGCTGCTAGTGATGGTTCGTAAGAACTAAGGACATAAATTGTTTATTTTTAAAGTTTTGCTGGCCATCTGTCTCATCAAGACATAAGTTTTGCGATGACTCGTAAGAGGAATCGGCTGCGTTGCAGTCAGATTGTCTGGCCGCTTCGTTTTGGAGGGAAGAGAATGGGGTAGGGCATTTTTTTTTATTGCGTACTAATAAACATAACTACTGGCAACTAAATAAACATATGTGGGGCTTTGTTTGGGGTTTTGATTGGGTTTTGTTTGGTTCAAGATAAGAGCCTGTGTGTTTAATGGTTTTGAAAAAGCGATAATTAAAAGCTGAAATATTTCCAATGCAAGTTCGGAAATTTGGGGCCCTCTTTTGAGCGGGGCCCCCCCGCCTTGCGGGGGCTGCGGGGGCTACACCTACGGCCCTGTCTTAAGTAGAAGAGATACCACCATAGTGACAGTTGTTTTTTGCCAGCCATCTGCTTTTCCTCTCGATATGTCATGGTGGTGCTTCAAGAGTGGAGGCAGGGTGGGTACAGGTAGTATGTATATTCGTATAGGCGATACAATCCAAGTTTGACTGCCGGAAAAATTGGGATTTTTAGTTGCCGGCCCGTAAATATCTACTACCTGTACATTTTGTTGCATTTACAGTTGACCTCGTCAATTGCGGTGGCGGGCACTACTATGACGGGTAACCTGAGTTGCGAGCTGGGCCCCCAGAGAGACAGAGTCTCTGCCGATGTCCAAGTGCAAAGGCTATCTGCAAAGGGGGAGGGGGGGAATAGATTCCAACGTTACTGGAACGCATAGGATTCAACTGTCGATTTTAAGTGTTTCCCTCATTAAAGCTTAAAAAGAGGGGGAGGGGAGCTTACCTTTGGGTGACTGGGACTGGTGTCCTTCTGGGGGACTTGGAGGTTCAACGAAGCTTAATTGTTGGTGAATGCCAGTGAAGTAAGAGAAAGGAACATGGTGGTGAGGGTTACTGACGTCCCTGAAGTCAATTTTTTTGGCGCATTAAGGCTAGAATTTAGGAGCTTGTAGGGCTTGCGTGGTGAGATTAGCTTCGGGTTGGAGAGGTGTTTGATAGTGGAGAAATACTATCCAATGAGAATGCATTCAACAGGAGGAAACACCAAACATTAGTATCAAGGGGTATTGCGAACACAATTCGATGTTGCATGGCGGAGTGCAGTAGCAAGGAGGGTTGAAAGCTTTCCATTCATTGTGTGATGAGGTTAGTGAGAAGTACTGGTAGCCAGAACGCAGGTCAAGAGACTTGCAACCATGGGGAGGTTTTTTTTTTTTTTCTGATTGGATGCGAAGATCCATGAAAGCTCAAGTTTGTTAGGCGTCATTTCCAGACGAGTCTGGTGTTTGCAAAATTTGAGTCCAACAGTTTAAACTTTTGTAATTTCTTCACGACCAGATTGCGTAAGGATAGTGGAATGTGAAACGAGAGTGGAGACGCAGTGATAACTTCAGTTTGTGCTAAAAAAAAGAGAAGAATTTCGGTGTGAGTGACCGAAAAGGAAGGTTTCCAACGACCTGGAGGATGCACCGTTGGTGAAAAAGGCACGGTTCCAGGTCAGGTGCGAAGGAAAGAAGGGGAGGGGGGCTTTAAAGGCCGAGTGGTGAAAGTGAAGGCGTACCCTTTTGCTCGCGATCGGCAATCGAAGCAGAGCAGTTGACGGGTTTTGTTTACATAGAATTTCTTCATTTCGACTTTACATGGCAAGAAGGTGGAGGCATTATTGAATTGCCATATCTGCCTGGCTACGTATTTCTCCGGAGGAAGAGCGTTATTGGTATTGATCCATTCATTTACGACATCAAAATGCACAATTCTGGTGACATCAAGAGCGGGGTGTGGTTTGTTGATGCCTGGAGAGTGTCCGTGACCGAGGGGGGTTAATTTTATTTCTTCCCAGTATTAATACATGGCACGTGTTATGTTAATTCCTTATTTTATTTTTTTCTCAAAAGCCGATGTCAAGTGTACGTTGTCCGTGATTTTCTACTTGAGTGTGATCTGGTGACCACGCGACTTCGGTGACCTGCTGCCACGACGTCATTGTCTGACGTGGGCCCGTCTGTCTGGCCTTCTTCCGAGCTTGTTTAACATATCTCTGAGAAGCGTTTAAAACGTTTTGTGAGCGGACTTCTGATGAAGGTGGTGGGCTAAACCACCAAACATTTTAGCAGAACTTTGAAGATTGTTCTCCGTTTGTGGTAATGTGTGCTATTTCCCTCTTTTAATAGAGGTGGCCTTGAATTTTTTTGTATTTTGTAGGGGATAGGGAGCGTATAAACGGTGAACGGTAAATTAGGTTAGTTTAGTAAACTTTCAGGCGAATAACCTATTTATCTTAACTCTACTGGTCCCGTAGAGCAAAGACTTCAATGTCCTTTGAGAGCCTACAATTCTTCGTATGTAGGACCAAGGATCCTTCATGGATAAGAGGACAAACGGATCTCTTTCTTCCCTTTCGTTCTGCATGTACTCAAACTTCTTCTGCTACGATTGCCTCCTGGATCAAGGATGTCATCCTGCTCACTTATGAAAACTGTGATAACTCCACAGTTTATGACAACGTTAGCAAAACCGCTCATGAGGTTCGTACTGTCTGCTTCTGGGCTGCTTTCAACAATGTACGTATGGAGGAGATACTTCAAGCAGCTTTCTGGAAATATGCTACAACTTTTACCTTGCATTAACCGAGAGATATGCTCTCCTATGCTTCTGCTTTTGCCCTCTCGCTGTGCTTCAAAAGGTTCTACGCGGAAACAAGGACACCACGTAAAGCCTGGAGGCGAACTTCCACCTTCTGGGTTGCCAAAATTTGGACTGTGAAAAAATTAAATTGGGGATGATATTCAGGAATAGAAACTAAAGATTTCCCCATTCCTCATTGTGAATGGGCGTAAACCTGTTTCTATCCCTGAATACCTACCCACTTACCCATCCGGCATCCCCTCTCTGTTGCCACCGCCGGTGCCCGACAAAGAAATGAGAATCGCTGGTGCATGTGCGAGGTTCTTGGCTACCACGATCCAAGCAGAACAAAGGCTTCTTAGGTATTGGGTATCGCAGCATTTATAATTATCTGGGAAAATCTTCTAATAATTCAGAAAAAATGCAAAAATTTAATTGGGTACTCTGGGATGGAAACAGATTTGCACCATTCAGGCTGAGGCACTTTTAAAGGTGAAATTGCTACGTGAAAAAGCTTTCAGCATGTATTACTGTACAGGCAAGATTGAATTTTCTTCTAAGAAGATAAAATCTGAAACGTGTATACATACCTATTTCTGTGGAGAAACCAGGGGTAATTGACAATGGAACTGGTAGTATCATTTGAGTATGACGAGTGTGTAAGCAGAATTCGTGATACTTATTGTAACTGATCACCGAGCTAGCTTGTTGCGGCCTTAATCTGCAATCTTCATTGATATCTTCTTCACTTTGTAGAGTAACTGAAAACTAAAACCGAATTTCTCTTCACAACAAACTTACAAATGTTTAAGTTGCCCTAAATATGTAACCTTAACTAGTGCCTTACCTGAACGCATGCAACTGTTGCGCCTGAGAAGTCAAATGTACCAATTATATCTTCACCCAACTTGTAACTTGGCTTGAAGAGGCAAAACTTTACTACTTTCCCATGATTGTTTGTAATACAGTAGCAACCTAATTTTAGAATTAATCCACAACTGTCACACATTTTTTAACCTAACATCATAATCATCAGTGCAGCATACAGCAACAATGCACCAATACTGTACGAATAACAAAGTGCGACAACAAAGGGATGCAGCTAGTAAGACTAGACAATGGGCTCCTTTAGACTAGGGGGAGGAGGGGGAAGCGCTTCAGAAATAGGTAACCCTGTTATCCACCTGTATTCGGTATGGCTTTTCGTCCTAATACGGTATAAATCGGAATGGAAAAATTAAAATGTACGAGTACCAATCTGCGCACTACGAATAGTGGGGAGCATGGTCAAACTAGCAAAACTGCCAAACTGTGCCAAGAAATAGTCGCTTTTCAAATTATTCTTCGCGTGGTAGCAAAAAGAGAAAAGTGCCGGCCCCGCAGGCTGGCTGAATTTTGTTTCTATTGCCTAAAACAAAAATATACATTAGCTGTAAATTTAGCATTCTTGTTTCTCGAATGCTTATTCCCTAGAGATAAAATTGTCTAAATCCAGCCGGCTTGCTAACCCCAGTGTGCATGCACGCTCCCATCCTATATACAGGCCGTAAGGCGAAAGTGGCCATCTTTCTTTCCTTTCAATATATCATGGTGGTGACCTAGGAGGGGGATAGGATGGGTAGAGGTAATATAATTTCCGTTTCAGGCAATAGAAATAAAATTAATTAAACATGGTACGCTATTTACCAAAATTGTCCCTCGATTGTCACAAATCAGGGTGCAAATTGGTCTTTATCTTTTTGACAGATCTCCCACCTTCCTCAGGCACTTCGAGCGTTGAACGCCTTTTGACTTGGAGAAACGGGAAGTTGTTTTGAATTTCCCGCACGTGTTTGTGCTTCCGGCTTGGGAGGAGGGATAAGATGCGGCGAGCAGTGGCTCCATCTGTGGAGCTTGGGAAGAGATAGGAGGGAGGAGCGCTTTCCACTTGCAATTCAATCGTTGTGTCAATTCTGGTGTAATAAACCGATTGACATCGCAATGTGAGGCTTCTTGGTTGTTCATGAGAGATTTTTTGGCATTCTGGAAGCGATGGATGGAGATGCTTTCCAAAGCTCGAAGATGTGGCTCAGACTGTGTGTCAGATTTCAGAAGCATTGTGGTTCTCTTCCAAGCAATTTCGTGATTTTTGGAGATGTGGTGAGCAGCAACTGCACTTCGATTGGCTTTCCGTTTCTCCACAGCCTTCATGTGTTCTCGAACTCGGGTGCTAATTCGACGTTTGGTTTCGCCCACATAGATGGCGTCGCAGTCCGAGCACGGGATAGCATATACCGCTGCCTTGTTCTGCGGGAGGCTGCAGAGAACCTCGGGGTCATCCGAGGGGGGAGGAGGAGCAGTTGTAGTGTCCGTTGTTAGGTGTAGTTCCTGGCAAGTCGGTGGAATCATAGGATCGACGTTCCTGCTCTGGGATCTAGTGTTGTATCAGTGGTTGACCCGCGTAGCTCTAGAGAAAGTTCCCTTGGTCCTGGCAGAGGTTCCTCGAGGAGTAGGGGTAGCAGCAGGAGGGTGCGCTGGCCCAGTATCTGGAGGTGGTGGAGGCGTCGGCGAAGGAGCTGGGGTGTGGGTCTGCTTCTTCTTTGGTTGCAGTAGTGATTTCAGATTCGGGGGGTTGCGAAAAAACCACCGGACCCCTCCACGGGAGAGGATTCGCTTCACACGGTCTCCCTTGCTGGGGCAATAGGACACAACTTGGAAAGGCGCTGGGGACTGCATGACTGGAGACTGGTTTTCCCGCCATCTCCTAGCCTTAGCGATGGCCTTATTAATCAGGCGGGCAGGAAAACCTAGATTGAGAAATTTCTCCTTGGCTTGGAGGAAGTGCTTGGTTGCATCTGCGTTGGACATCGTGCGATACTTGATCCGTACCATCTCGTTATCGAGCACAGCGAGGAGTTGTGACTTGGGATGCCCGGAGTGGAATGGAATCCTCCTAGTGCTCTGGGTAGGCTTGGTGTACGGTTCCCAGACAACGGAGTTGCCTCGTCGATGGACTAGAACGTCTAGAAAAGGAAGGCATCCGCGTTGCTCAACCTCCGACGTAAGCTCAAGACAGCTGCTCCAGTTGTTCAAGGTATGCTTGACAGGTTCAAGACGGTCTTCGGGAAGCGCAGTGAAGGTATCATCAATATATCTAGTCCACACTCGAAGTTCGGGGTGAGAGGACAAAACGTGGGCATCCAGAAACTGAAGCACAATTTCCGCCAGACACGGTGAACTCGAGTACCCCATGGGGGTGCCTCGGGTCTGTTGGAACAACTCTTCGCGGAAACTCACAAAGATGTTTGACAGGAGGGTCTTGAGGATGCGTCTGTCCAGCTCAAATTCTCTGTCATCAACATTGAGTTTACGGGCGGATTGGTCGAACATCTCCAGAATGAGCTTGTGGCTAAGACTTGGGAACAACGCACGGACATCAAAGGATGTGAGGAGGTCCACAGGTTGGAGACGAAGCTGGCCAAGGATCTTCGTGAATTGGAGGGTATTGGAAAGACGACTAGTGCCCCACAAATATTTCTTCAACCGAGGACTAAGGAACCAGTCAAGCCGCTGGGCAGGCCCTCCTTTTGCAGAAGTGATAAGCCTGAGTGGAGCTCCCTCTTTATGGATTTTAACCTGGGCAAACACCTGGGGTAGCTTCGAGTCAGGATCAGGCCGGAGCCTAGTTCCTTGAATTTCAGAGATCAGGCCATCATTGACAAGTTGGGCAATGCTCGTGGTGAGGCTCTGGTGGAATCTGTTACCAAGATTATAGAGCACAGGGGTGTACAGTCCTGAATTTCGGAGTTCTTCCAGCACTTTGGAATCGTACTCAATCCTGTCCATGACGATGGTGGTGTTCGCCTTGTCGGCCCTTGTGACCACAATCTTATCATTGTCTCGCAGAGATCGGAGCGCAAGAACCTGTGCAGGGGTCAAGTTGTCCTTCTGCTGAGTGCTGTTAGTCAGAGCAGCGAGGTGGAGTTCACGGGCTACGGCCGGTGCCCATTGGAAACGCTCAATGAGCAGCTGAACGTCCGCAGCCATGTTGGTTTCATGCTTAACACGATCACACTTGAGCACTGGAATGAACTTAAGATCAAGGGAAAGAACCTCTCTTTCAGCGTTGTTCAGGGTGTGCGAGGAGAGGTTGACTAGCCAGGGGTTGGAATCTGGCTGGATCATTCCGGGTAATTCGACAGTCACTGAGGTAGGGTGCTCACACGGTGGAGGGCCATGTTGGAGGGCGCACAAGTCGGTTTGAGTAAGAGTTTGCACTGATGGAGGGTTGTGCTCAGAGCTCAGTGAACAGGTCGCAAGGAATAGACAAGAGGGGGGAGGTGGAGTGGAGGGGGGAGGAGTAGTGGAGGGGGGAGGAGGAGTGGAGGGGGAGGAGGAGTGGAGGGGGAGGGGGTGCACGTCTGAGGATGGGGGAGGAAGGGGAGGGGGAGCAACTGGTGTCAAGCTACAAGGACTTCCATGAGGTGAAGGTCCTGACAAGGGGGAGGTGGGAGGTGGAGGGAGGGGGGAGGGAGGAGGAGGGAGGGGGGAGGAGGTGGGAGGGGGGAGGGAAAAGGAGGTGGAAGGGATCGGAGTTCAGCGGCCAGTCTCGGGGAGCTACTGGGAAACAACTGGACGAGTGCATCTGTACTGACAAGGGATTGGCCTGAGAAGGAAGGAGTGGGGAGGAGGGGAGGGAAGGGAGGGGGGAGGAGGGAGGGTTGG
>JAHWFP010183682.1:41491-56632 GCA_023313725.1 Lithobius niger | reverse complement strand
GGGGGAGAAGGAGGAGGGTCGGGCAACAAGTTGCAAGGAAACCAAGAAGAATGGCCAGAAAGGTGCATCTGCACAGACAAGGACCTAGCAGGAGGGGGGAGGGGGAGCTGGGGAGGGAGGGCGGAGGAGGGGGCCAAAAACGGCCAAGGAACACTGGTCACATCGGGTATCAGAGGGGAGGCTCGAGAATCAACAACACTATCAAGCACAGTCTCGGTTGCAGCAATAGTTTCAGTTTCGTTTGCAGTAATAGTTTCAGTTTCGATTGCCGCTCCCGTTTCAATTTCTTCCACAGTAACGGTTTGAGTTTCGGTTCGTGAAAACGAAAACACATCGGACAAAACAGAAGCACGTGAATCAAGGTAGGATGGGACTCGTCGTGCACTGAAGGGGTCAAGTCGGAAGGCATAAGAGAGGGGGTGAATGCCAATACATTGCAATTTTGCAAGGTGTTTGGTCTCAAGTTTAAATCTCTCCTTGTGGCAAACCAACTCGAGTTGTGTAACCAAACCACGCAGGTGAACAGGCTGCAAAACGGACTGCGTGGTGCGTGCAAGTTCGCGACGTTTGAGATCGAGTGATTTAACCTTCATTGATGGAGTAAAAATTCCTTCCCGGCGGCAAGCAAGATTAAATTTGAGATGGCAGTGGAATTTCACAAGGTACAAACACGTCTTCTCAAGTTTTCTGAAGATGTCAACTGTCTCTTTAGGGTAGGCCCCTTTTAAAACACGATAGGCCGAAAGGCTCATTGTTTTACTTGGTAACAGAAATTAATTAAACATGGTACGCTATTTACCAAAATTGTCCCTCGATTGTCACAAATCAGGGTGCAAATTTTCGGTGGTCTTTATCTTTTTGACAGATCTCCCACCTTCCTCAGGCACTTCGAGCGTTGAACGCCTTTTGACTTGGAGAAACGGGAAGTTGTTTTGAATTTCCCGCACGTGTTTGTGCTTCCGGTTTGGGAGGAGGGATAAGATGCGGCGAGCAGTGGCTCCATCTGTGGAGCTTGGGAAGAGATAGGAGGGAGGAGCGCTTTCCACTTGCAATTCAATCGTTGTGTCAATTCTGGTGTAATAAACCGATTGACATCGCAATGTGAGGCTTCTTGGTTGTTCATGAGAGATTTTTTGGCATTCTGTTAAGTCATGGATGGAGATGCTTTTCAAAGCTCGAAGATGTGGCTCAGACTGTGTGTCAGATTTCAGAAGCATTGTGGTTCTCTTCCAAGCAATTTCGTGATTTTTGGAGATGTGGTGAGCAGCAACTGCACTTCGATTGGTTTTCCGTTTCTCCACAGCCTTCATGTGTTCTCGAACTCGGGTGCTTATTCGACGTTTGGTTTCGCCCACATAGATGGAGTCGCAGTCCGAGCACGGGATAGCATACACCGCTGCCTTGTTCTGCGGGAGGCTGCAGAGAACCTCGGGGTCATCCGAGGGGGGAGGAGGAGCAGTTGTAGTGTCCGTTGTTCCTGGCAAGTCGGTGGAATCATAGGACCGACGTTCCTGCTCTGGGATCTAGTGTTGTATCGGTGGTTGACCCGCGTAGCTCCAGAGAAAGTTCCCTTGGTCCTGGCAGAGGTTCCTCGAGGAGTAGGGGTAGCAGCAGGTGGGTGCGCTGGCCCAGTATCTGGAGGTGGTGGAGGCGTCGGCGAAGGAGCTGGGGTGTGGGTCTGCTTCTTCTTTGGTTGCAGCAGTGATTTCAGATTAGGGGGGTTGCGAAAAAAACACCGGACCCCTCCACGGGAGAGGATTCGCTTCACACGGTCTCCCTTGCTGGGGCAATAGGACACAACTTGGAAAGGCGCTGGGGACTGCATGACTGGAGACTGGTTTTCCCTCCATCTCCTAGCCTTAGCGATGGCCTTATTAATCAGGCGGGCAGGAAAACAAAATTCAGCTGACCTGCAGAGGCCAGTAATTTTCTCTTTCAATTGCCAACGAAAATAAACATTACCTGTAATTTGGCGGTGGGTACCACCAGACGGGCACCCTAGGATTAGAAACTGGTATCCAAAAAGTCACAGACTACGTACTTTATTAAAACACACAAAAAAACAAAAAACAAGGAGATTGGATCTCTTTTGTGATTTGGTGGCCCTGAAAAGGGCCGTTTGTATTGCTTCTTCTTCATAGTGCTTAAGGGAGGTTGACGACACATCTGTCGGCTATGATGGGTCCCAGACGGTGAAGTCCATCGGTATAGTTGGTCATGTCTCTGAGGTAGTGGGCCGTGAAGACTGACTCATTCTTCCATGAAGCTGCTCTGAAAATCTCTGGAACGGCGATGTTGTTTAAAGCCCATGAAATGGAGATGGCACGAAGCTCATGGGCTGTGACCCTGACGTTGCTGCCTTTGCAGTTTAAATTAGAAGCGTCATATGCGTTAAGAATGACAGTTTTATTCCAGTTCGTAATCATTGCTGGAGTGGTTTCGCCAAAACTCTTTTTGAAGGGTAGAAACAGTTGATGTGGCCTTTACAAATTTCATTGCTTTCAGTTCTTTAGAGCTATAAGCATAACGCTCGGACAGGGCAGAGAAAATGCTCAGGCTCATTTTGCCAATCACAGGTGAGAGCACTGGGATGGTGATGGTTTGATTAGCTTCAGTGGCCTTTTGAGTTTTGGCACGGAAAGGGTTTCTTGGTGTAAGATAGGGGGCTTCGAAATCATTGGAGGAGAAACAATAAGCCAGGTCGATGGTGAGAGCTTGTATTTCACTGCAATGTAGGCTTGTGGCGAGTGTGACTAAGATTACTGTTTTGCGAGTGAGAAGATGAAGGTTGCAATTAAGAATGGCTCACAGGCTTCCTTCATCAGAGTTTCTAAGACGATGGAGAGGTCCCAGTCTGGGAAGAGTCGTCTGGTTGTGGGTCTCTCGACTTTGGATTGAAATCCAAAAGTGTTCATAAAGGTCAGTTTTGCGCAGTATACCAGTATTGTGGATCCTTTTAAGCTCTTGTCAAAAAGGTCAGTAAAGAAAACGAAAGTTTTAACTAGTAAAATTAGTTTTTACAATACCTAAAATACATCTTCAGTAATGTTGCTAAAATCACTATTTTACGCTTTATACTGCTCGTTTATGAACTAAAATCCCCATTTTATGTTCGCTCTATAAACTTTTCTTCCCCTCCGCCAGGGTGCGCAGCACGTTCCCTCTGACGTCAGCGCCCCCACCTATTTGCCCTCATCACTTTTTACGAACACTCCGGTTCAGTGAATACGGAAAGGCGGGCGGGTTCTTACTGAAGGTAAGTATTTTAGGTAAGAAAAAACTAATTTTTCTAGTTAAAATTTTCGTTTCTTTCTTCCTGCAAATACACCTTCAATAATGTTGCTGAATTCGTCAGTCAGGAGGTGGCAAGCCCACACTTTCACTGAATTCAGGAGAACAGTTTATAGTCACCCACTCATTCAACCAAGGTGCGCGAAGATTTAAAGTGCAACATGGAGTAAGCGCACATCGAATTAACTTTCTCTGCTGTGGTGTGGTCTTCTGAAGAAGAGGAACGGTGTTTTCTTCCTCGAAAATTTAAGTGAACTGTTGTTGAAACATTCTTGGAGGTGATGTAAGTGTTTTCATATAATTTAATATACCTCAATATAACCTAAGACAGAAACACTCACCTGCGGTCCGCCAACGGTGATGTCTCTTTTCCAGGCGCAGCCCCTTACTCTCATAGCCACTGGCCTATCTACATGGAACTCTCCTCCACAGTCCGCCACGTGCCTCATCTCCCAGAGAACACCCCACCACACGGCGAAGCACATCTCACCACCGTCCTGGCACAGTCCACTAGAGTTTCCATAGAGACAGTGCCAGATCTGATCCCACCAGTCCAAACGGGGAACACCCTAACAGAAAACTGTTCGCACGCTCCTGCACACTGCACTGCCATGCGACTCCTATAGGCAAGACGCTCTACCTCGCTTATCACTGATGGAAAGATTGCCCCGCGGCCATGTGGTCCTGCACAATCGCCTCCCCCGCCAGGCCACTAGTGTTGCATAGATAGTGTCTGATAAATGTGGCCGGGTGGCGCCAAGAGCATGCTGTCACAACTTCGTTCAAAGGCGTACCACACCCGTACGCACACGAGCCCGCAAGTGCCCGTAAATCATGGGCATGAATGTCTGGTGTTACATCAACGTAGTTCGGGCCCATCTCATACGCCCTCCGGATCACTGCGCAAATCCACTTTCCCATTTTGAATGGGGTCAGGCCCCTAATAACACCTCATCCACATCACAAAACAGGGGAGTAGGACTCTCCCGCACTGCCTCATGACCCATGCCGAAGAACTTCTT
The DNA here is from genome assembly GCA_023313725.1 of Lithobius niger. Lineage (NCBI taxonomy): Eukaryota > Metazoa > Arthropoda > Chilopoda > Lithobiomorpha > Lithobiidae > Lithobius > Lithobius niger. The sequence goes on along the minus strand of JAHWFP010183682.1, from coordinate 52,319 downwards.
GTCGGTCGCATCTATGTAATACCAGAGCGCCCGCACCGGACATTGGAGCCGTTCCTCATCACCTAGTGGAAACAATCTGCCCAGGGCCTTGATGGACAAAGGCCTCGGCTTGATCCCTGGCCTGCTATTCTTCGCACGAAAATGAGCTGGAAACGTCAAGAACACCTCCGACCAGTTGTCAGCAAATCGAACACGTCCACTGTCACGTGAAAAAGCCGCTAATTCACTCTGACGCACTGCAGAGGCCAGTGCCAACAAAAACACAGTTTTCTGCAACAGACAGAGCAAAGTCGACGATTTTGCTGGGTTGTATGGTGGTCCCATGAGGCTTTGCAGCACCAGCGGTAGGTTCCACTTAGGAAAGAGAGTCACTTGCTTGGGCCATGCCAGCTCGAATGCCGTCATCAACTTAGTAATCATGGCACTAGAAACCACTTCTCCAACCCCGACACAAGACAACACCGAATTGACAGCCGAGCGGTAGCCCTTGATGGTGCTCGGGGAAAGCCCTTTCACAAACAGGTCCTCCAAAATCTTTGTGAGGTCGGGAACCAGGGGTCCACAAGGGTCGCAGTTGTTCTTGCCGCACCACTCTTACATTGTTGTTCAGCTGCGCTGACTCCCTAAGGCACCCCATCAGCATCGCCGCCATCTCTGTACGAAATTCTTGTTGTTTGAAATGGTCCATCAAAGTAACCACCCGTGAAGATTTAGGATGGCAGGGTTTGGGTGGGTTATCCGTTCCTGGTGTTGCGTGAGGAAGTGATCCGTGATGGTCAATCGTTGCGGCGGCGCCTTGGTCATTTCCATCACCTCAGTGAACCATGGTGCAGCTGACCACCACGGTGCTACAAGAATAAACCGACCGCGTGATAACCGTATCTTGTTCACAGATTTCTGGAGCAGCCGGAACGGTGGAAAAAGATACGCATTCAGTCCTTCCCAAATCAGGGTGAGTGCATCTGTTGCACACACGACGCATTGTAATTGGTGGTTGGCTCGTGTAGCAAACACGTCGAGGGACGGCTCTCCCCATTCCCGAAACAACGCTTGGCACACTGCTGGGTCCAGTCTCCATTCCGTGGTCGGTATGCGGGCACTCCTGGAGAGCTTGTCCGCCCACACATTCAGGGCCCCCGCTATGTGGCGTGGCACCAGAATGATGTTGAACAAAGAAAGTTTGGAAAAGCCTCGACGTCTCGTCCACAAGGGACTTCGAGTGTGTCCCTCCTCCTCTCCTGATATACGCCACCGCTGTGGTGTTGTCGCACATCACACCAACCATAGCACCCTGAAGTTGCGCATCCCAAGTTGCAATGGCTCTGTGAATAGCTCAAACTTCCAGGACGTTGATGTGTAAGGCGGCTTCCTCAAACGTCCAAAGTAGAGGTTGACCGAATTTAGGTTTCGGTTTTGGCACTGACAGTTTTTTTTTTAATTCTGAAACATTTGGGGGGGGGGGGGGCTGTTGAGAGGTCGCATGTGGATTTGCTCAGCATAGGGCGAGAAATGGGTTAACCAGGCTCTGCCTTCCAATCTAGACCTTGTCTACAAAAAGCCACACACTCATGATTTTTTTTTTTTTTATCGTTGCTTTTATCTAATTATTAACACCAAGAATTTATAGACCCTATAAATTCTTGTTAAAACTGATATTATTCAGGTTAGGTTCTTGTTCTGGTTTTGGCCAAAACTGATGTACTGGTTTCGGTTGAAACCGAATTGCCAGTTTCGGTGATGAATTCGGCTTCAGCTGAATTTAAATAACTGGTTTCGGGAGTAGTTTCGATTTCAGCCGAAAGTGAAAAGCTTGGTTTCGGTCGACAACTAGTCCAAAGTCCTGATGCAGTCTCGTCGGAAATGTGGGCACCCCACCCCTTGATGGATACGTTCGTAAAGAGAAGGACCGCCGGAGCTGGCTCCTGCAGGGGCACCCCCATGATTCTCTCCGTCCACCACAACAGGCACTCCAGTGGGAGGTTGTGTAGGGGCACCCTGTCTTTCCAAGCTGGTACGTGGTAACCACTCTTCATTCCGAAACCAGTGGATCGGTTTGGCACGCCACTCTCCCATCGGCACAACCTGGCGTTGGAATCGATGATACCGATTAGGGAAGCCTGTTCCAAGACTTTCGCTGTCTTCTGCTTGACGAAACAGACCACCGAGTTCCTCGTCTTCTCGATCAGCTCTGGGGAAGGCCTGACCGTCATTAGAGAAATGTTGAAATCTGCCCCCAGAAAGATGAATTCCGACGCCCAGTCATTCACACCCAGTCCCAGGTGTGCAAACAGGGACAGGGATCGGTCCAAGCGTTGTTCCAGTACCTCCCTGGACTTCTGTCGGAGCAGTCAATCGTCGAGGAACACATGCGCCTTGATCCCATGGATGTGAGCGATAACGGGCTTCATCAACCTTGTGAACAAATAAGGCACTCTGGCCAGGCCGAAGGGATTCACAGTGAACTGGTAGGAGACCCGCCCTGCCACCAGGCGGAACAAATGGCGCACCGACGGCCGGAGAGGAACGTGTAGACAAGCATGTTGCAGATCGATGGATACCGTCACTTCGGTGCGTCTGAGGGCCTCTCGAATGGTGTCGACTGACTCCATTTGGAAGTGTTCTTTGTACAGATGCGCATTTAGGAGAAACAAATTGAAAATTAGCCGCGTTCCGCCGCCCTTCTTCTGGAAGACACGTGCAGGGCTCCAAAATCCCGGCGTGTCCGGTGTGCTTTCCACTGCCCCTTTGCTCACGAGCAAGGCCATCTCAGTGACCAGGTCGGGGAATGATGAACCGTGTACCAGCCAACTTGGCGGGGAGCTGGTAAGCCCTGGATTTGATACAAACGGCGGGAGGTAACCCTCTTTCAAATGCTCCAGGATGAGGGTATCCGATGTGATGCACTGCCACGCCGCGACGTGAGCGGACAACCTGCCCCCCACCTGCCGGTGAACGGGGGGTTGGTGTCCTGACCATTGCCAGTCAATACCTCCGGAGCGGCCGCCGCAAGCTCCTCTTGAAAGTGGTGCTCCCACGCTGCATAACGTTTTCCCTCCCGCGTGGCTGGGAGGTGGGACAATGAAGAAAGGGGTTGTGCTCCGGTGCCTTATCAGTGGCTTTCCGTCCTTCATTGGGCTTACCGTAGGGGTTGTTCCAGGGAGTACCCCTGGTGTGTAGCCGATACATGCCTCTACCACATGTTGCGCCGCGCAGATTGGGTGTTGCGACTTGAGGGACTCTCACCTTCTCTTTCAGCTCAGGAGCCCACTCCAGTAGCTTCCCATTGAAAAACTCTGATGACGTGTGGATGGGCAGCAACCGCAGTTTCCCCACCGTATCAACTGGCAGACCTGAAGCCAACTCGAGTAACGCATCCCTCCTCCGAAACGTGTTATTCATGGCTAGGCGGCACTGCCAATTCAAACTGTCCTGATGAAAAGAAGAGGCATGTTTGAGGAGGTACATACATCGCGTATGGTTTTTATTCACACGGAGTTCAGGATTGACTAACGCCATAGCTTTTAGTGTCGCCGTCGAAGCCGAGTAGACCAACTCCGCCTGAGAACTAGCCCAGATGCTGGCCCTCAGCATGACATCATCCTCTTTGAATTGTCCCAGCGGTACCAACAATTGTTGAGGGGTCTTCATGGTGGATTCGAGTTCCCGTCTGCACGTCTAATATATTCGGTCTCAGGGTACGTCCAGTACCTCTTCTTGTTCGGGGCACCAGCCCCCATTGATCGGAAAAACCACTTCATCTTCATTGGGTTGGGGGGGGGGGGGGGGGGGCGCGTCCGTACGAGTTAGCGCCTCCGTATTCAGTAGCTGACGAAACAACACTGCCGACTGAGGGAGGTGAACAGGTTCCGGCTTGACCTGACCTTAATTTGCAAACGTCTCCATGGGGGGGGGGGTCATCAAGATTCGTGGGCCGGACAGGGCATTCCTTGAAAAACCGTGTGGCTTGAAGGTGTTTGAAAGTGATTTCCATAAACTCCTTCCATGGGACGTAGCCTGGGGCTTCGTTGAAGGGGTAATCTACGGTACCTTCTTCCTCATCTTCCTCATCCCTAGTGGCTTTCCGCTTTGCCAAACCCGCGACGGGCGACGCCGCCCGCTTCCGTGGTGTTGGACACACCTCTGTACTGAATGGTGACACATTCCCACTGTTTGGCGACACCTGGTGACACTGACTTCCTTGCGGCGACCCCTGGCGACGGAGTGGCGCCTCTTGGTGCTCATGGGGCTCTATCACCTCTCCCAACTCTTGTCGCTGATGGTGCTATGCGCGTCGACAGCGGCCCGTTAAAAAACCGCCCTCAAACATTGCACTCATCTTATCTACCAGCTTTGCAAAATTGTCCGCACTGGCACTTGCAAATTTTGCTGGGATAACCGAAGCACAGACAGTGCCCGTTCCGACTTTGTGTCTTTTGACTTAGGAACCGCACCGCTATTTTCCCCACCGGGAGCGGTCGTCCTATTTTTTCCAACACCACTTTCATTCCTTGCCGACTTAGGCTTGTTACTTGACACGCTTTTCCCACTCCTACTTTTTTTGTTAACACTGGGCGCGTGACGATCGTGTTCCTTGTCCCGGGCCGCTCGTGTCGCCGGCGACATGTCCGTCAGTTGTGGCGACATCTTACCAGTTTCCGGCAAAATCGCGTTCGTCGACAAACTCCCCAAACCGTCACTAGCTGGAGCTCGTGTCGTCTGCAAAACTGGGCCAATTTGATGCACAACCTCGCTCAAAAATCGTCCAAGCTTCGCCTCAAAACCCGACAACAGCCGACCTTCCATTTCGTTCGCCTTGGCATCAAACAGACTTCCAGCAGTTGCCGCCACCAATTCAATGAAACAATTTTCATCCAGCGGCGGCACATCGAGAAAATGGTGATCGGTCTCATAGATTACCATCCGTGTCGTTTACATCCATATCCACCAAACCGCCGTTAATTACATCTTGAAAAATAACGGAATGCGATGCCGATGCTACAGCGGTCTGTCACCACGCCCACAGCACTAGCAGCCGCCATGTTTGTTTTTTTGCTATCAATAATTTGTTGGTCCAAAAACACGACGGGCATAGCCGGATGTTCACTCATTGTCTTAAGCCTATCATCCACTGACCGCAACTTCTGTACTTCTTCTCCCTCTTCTTCCAGGTAAACAGAATCCTTCACGGTGGCTCCATGATGTAGATCAGAGGTCACACACTTTGGTTTGAAAGTCACACGGGCGGCACTTGCGACACAATGGATAAAAATCCCGCGTTAACTTAGTGTGCTTGCACAATTTAAAAGTCCATTCCTTCAAATAAGCTTTGCACTTAGCTTCGGATTCTCTCCTTGTCACTGTAGTCCGTTGAATTAGTCCATAAAACTATGTTTCTTCACAAAACACGCAGTCAAACACTTGCACGACCATGCAAGATGGCGTACCCGTAAAAGTGATGCGGGTGAATAGGTGGGGGCGCTGACATCAGAGGGAACGTGCAGCGCACCCTGGCGGAGGGGGAGAAAAGTTAGAACGAACATAAAATGGGGATTTTAGTTCATAAACGAGCAACTAGAGTTCAGACAGAGCGGGATCGATTCAACTGACTTTCCGTAGCTTACACCAGCGAAACCATTTTTTTTCCAGTGGCTGTTATAAGTTCTGTTGTTGGCTTTTCTGATGGCTTGGATGTTAGGAATTCTGGAATAAGTCGACCAGTAGGGTTCCCAAGTGTTGAACAGATAAACGAACAAATGTCACAACAAAAGACACCCCCACTGTCTAGCGAATTTTTGATAGTTAACTGAAAGGGTGGAGGTATATACAGGGTGGTCCACAAAAAAAAGACGACCCAACATTTTCTAAGTCCAACTTTTCTAGTTAGTACCCCTCAGAACCAGGATAGGACAGAAATCAAAGCTAACGAAACGGGAAGATTTCTGTCATCTCCTGGTTTTGCGGGGTGCTAACTAGAAAAGTTGGACTAGTTGGTCGTTTTTTGTGGACCACCCTGTATTAATGTATTACAGTAGTAGACCCAACCTTCAGAAGACAGTAACGTAACTGATTAGTTCGTGTGGGAGACTTAACTTGCATTAGTTTTGGGAGCTGTTCACACTGACGACGCCATCCCAGGGTAAGCTTGTTCCTGTCACACTCAGCTTGTGAAGTTTCTCTAGCATCACTGGTTGCTCCGAGAGAGCACCACAGTTTGGTTGGCCTTGTCGGGTTAGCACACCACAATATTGTCTCTACCCCTGAGAGTCTGGATAGCTCTGGCTTGCTCCGTCACATTCGCTCTAGCCTTAGAAGTGGCCAGACAACCATCTGCTTATGTTTCAGTCTAATTTCGGGGGCCCACGAGAATCCCGAAAGCAATTGTTCAACATCAGCCACCAGGTTCGTCATTACTTCCACATTCCCACCCGGGTACACTAATACAAACTTCAAATCAGAATTCAAAACGCTCATCTGGGCTTCAGAAAGCTCAATCCCTGAACCAAACCAAAAGCTTGTGGTTTATTCCCGACATGCGAATGTCGCATCTTGATGGCCCTCCTCCCTCACTTCAGGCACACTCTCCCCCGTTCTGTTCTTTCTCCAACTCATCCCTTCATCATCGCAGCACAAGAGCCCTCACATATGACATATTGTGCACACCAATCACTTTCAGTTTTTATAGCATGACGTTTTCAGTATTTGTAGCATGATATTTTATGGTTACCTCACGACTACTCTTTATGTACTCCTGCAGGTCAACCCACAAATTCCTGGCAATATTTTTGCACACAAAACACCTCCAACATCATCACACTGGTCTTGAGTTGCGTCAATCGGACGTGACAATTGCCGATCCTGGCGCACAAAAACTGGAAGGCATTGTGTTTTTGCTAGGCTGAATCTAGTTCACGCACGTCAATGATCGATCGCTAGGCCTAACACAAATACAAATACTGCCGTGAATCGTGTTGGATTAAAAGCTGATTTTGTTAAAAGCATGAAGCTTTTAGAGAAAAAGAACATTTTGCCGGCCCCCAGTCAGGCCGGCTAAAAATGGTTTCTTTGTGCCTAAAACATACTTAACTTGATAATTTAGCATTACATTCCTCGAATGTGATGTTCCCCTGGAGGTTTCTTCCGGTGCGCAGGCGCCTGCTTGCATGTCCCTACTGCGCATGTGCGTGGCAGTACTCCCTTATAAAAGTGACAGCGTGCCTGCTATCGGCATTCATTTTACTCTCAATATGTCACGCGGTGACTCGAGAGGGGAGGCAGGGCGGGAGTAGGTTAAGTATGTTTTAGGCACAAAGAAACCATTTTTAGCCGGCCTGGCTGGGGGCCGGCAAAATGTTCTTTCTTCGTTGCCAAAACATCTTAACCTGATAATTTAGCATTATCAGCAGACCTCATCAAAGTTGGTGGCGGGCACCGTCCTGACGAGCGCCCTAGGGATGCAAGCAGGCGTTCCCCCAAAAATCTTTTGTCTGGAAGAGAAAAAATGGACTTTATTCAGAACAGGTGAGAACAGGAACTTGGACCTCTTTCGTAGGGTTTGGTGGCCCTGAAAAGGGCCGTTGTTTTGGGTCTTGCTTCCTTCTGGATGGCTTGCTTCCATCTGGGTGGCTTGCATCCATCTGGGTGGCTTGCTTCCTTCATGGATGGCTTGCTTCTGTGTTCTGAGTGCTTAATGGGGGGTTGACCACAGTTTTGGCTGCGATGATTGGTCCCAGCCGGTGTAGTCCTGATTCTTCTCTTGACATGTCCCTGAGGTAGTGGGAGGTGAAGGTTGATTGATAGCGCCATGACGCTGCTGCTAGAATTTCTTCTATTGGAATGGCGTTGTGGTAGGCCCATGATGTGGAGACAGCTCTTAGTTCGTGAGCCGTCACTCTCATTCGGGGTTTTCTCGTATGCTGCCTCGATTGTTTTCTTAATCCATCTGATACCATGGCTGCTGATGTTTCGCCAGATTGGGGATCAACTGGAAGAAAGAGTTGGTTTCTTCCTCGTCGGATGTCCTCATGGCGTGTCCAGGTTAGGTAGAAGCGTAGGGCTCTGACTGGACACAAGAGGCGTTCAGGTTCGTTTCCTAATAGGGTGGGTAGAGCTCGAAAAGTGATTGGTTTCGGGGGTTCCGAAAGTTTTTGTGTTTTGGCTCTGAATGTTGATCTTGGATATAGAGTGACAGAGGAGAAGTTGGGGCCGAAGATGCAGTATGCTGGGTCTGCTGAGAGGGCTTGAATTTACGAACACAGAAGGCTGGCTGCAAGAGTGACGAGAAAAACCGTCTTGCGGGTCATGAGGTGATGAGAGGTGTCCTGTACGGGTTCATATGGTTCACCCAATAGGGACTGGAGGACGAGTGAAAGGTCCCAGTCTGTTATCGACCTTCTGGTAGTGGGTCTTTCGTTCTCGTATGAACGTAGAAGGGCTGAGATTCGGTAGTCGTCAAGTAGGTTGGTGTTGTTGGCGGCTTTGAAGACGGTGTTTAAAGCAGATCGGTAGACCAAGATTGTAGAGCCTTTGAGTTTGTCGATGTTGAACAAGTCTCTGAAGAAGTTTAGAAGGGTGGGAAGAGGTGGGTTGATATATAATAATAATAAACAAAAAATTTACCACAGGAGTGGAAGGATGGCAGAAGGGTGGTGAGCCGCTTACTCTGGTCCTTGTGGTTAGGCTGTGTGTGATGCATTCCTTTATGTAGTAACAGGCCGTTTAAGAAATATAGAGAGATCAGCCTGCTGGAGGAGCCTCTTAAAATCTGACACAGTTGTTGCATTTACAATCTCCTTGTCAAGGGCGTTCCAAATGGGGATGACCCGGACCGAAAAAAAGTTACGACGGCAGTCCAGATGAGAATTGGGATATAATAATTTCCAACTGTTTCCCCTAGTGCGATTTAAGACTGGCGCCAAATCGAATAAGGGGAGGTCGACCTTAACATGTCCATGCAGAATCTTAAAAACCATTATTAGATCAAATTTTAGCCTACGCAGTTCGAGGGGTTCCAGGCAAGTCCTGGACAAACGTTCCCCATAGTTTAAATCCCGAAAACCCGGGAGACCTTTCGTAAATCTACGCTGGACATGCTCCAGAGCATCGATGTCTCGTGCAAGATATGGGGACCAAACAGGAGTGGCATACTCAAGAAGAGGCCGCACAAAAACTTTAAAGGCCCAAATCTTAATTTGGACATTACCGGATTTAAAACACCTGTTGACGATAGCAGAACGGGAGTATGCAGCGGCACAGATCTTAGCACAATGCAGGGATGATTTCAGGTCTTGGGTAAACCAGATTCCCAGGTCCCGCACCTCAGATTTCGAGGGAAGTGCCTGATTTTCGAGTATATACTGATTACACAGGTTCTGTTTGCCCACATGGAAGGAGTGGCACTTCAGGACTGAAAGTGGGAGTTGCCATTTATTTGACCACTCTTCAACATGTAGGATCTCGGTCTCAAGGGCCAGAGAGCAGGTAGGGGAGTAAATTTCCGAGCCAATTTTCAAATCGTCTGCAAATTTATACCCATAACAAAGATCCCCAGCAAATTTCAGATCATTCAGGTAAATTAGAAAAAGCAGGGGACCCAAAACAGAGCCCTGGGGGACCCCACAGGGGGCATCTACCAGAGATGAGTGAACACCTGAAATAAATACCCGTTGAGTTCGGTGGGTGAGGAATGCTGCAAGCCAATTCAGAAGATCACCGTTTATCCCGCAGCCCTTGATCTTAAGAAGAAGTTTACGGTGAACCACTGATTCAAAAGCCTTCTTAAAGTCGAAGTACACAATGTCCGTTGGGATTCCCTCATTGAGTGCCCAGGTCCATCTGTCAAGGACCACCAATAGTTGATGCGTTGCAGATCTTCCTGGGAGGAAGCCGAACTGATCCTGGGTAATGAGCGAATGAGAGTCAAAAAACGTGATTATACTGTCTCGGATAATAGACTCCATGATCTTACACACCACGCACGTCAAGGCAATAGGACGATAGTTTGATGGATCAGAGGAGGAGCCCTTTTTAAACACTGGTATAACATTTGCTGACCTCCAGTCTGCTGGAAGTTTACCCTGGGAATAAGATAGAGTAAAAAGCTTAGAAAGGGGATAACTAAGAACCCCCGCTAGTTCACTGAGCAAGAAAGCCGAAAGACCATCCGGACCGCATGATTTACTAGGTTTCAGTTTTTTAACAGCGTGAAATACCGAAAACGGTGTAAACGTGACCTGAGGACATGAACTTTCAGTGTCCAAAAGTTGACAGCAGGGCAATTCCTGGTTTCCATCATCCACGATCGCATTAGAAGCAAAAATGTCACATAAGAGTTCGGCTTTTACCCGGTTATCCGTTAAGAGGGATGTTCCAGATTTAAGTGGAGGTATCGTACGTGCCTGGGAATTTAGTTTCCTATAGAGTTTAAAAAGTGCAGCATGGTTACCCTCACGTAAGGCGGAGATCTCCCTGGTTTTATGCCAAATCTCAGTTGCGATAGAATATTCCTTCCGGGCTGCGTTATAAGCAAGCAGAGTTTCAGAGCAAGGATTTGCCTTCCAACAGTGCCAACGCTTAAGTTTGAGTCGATTAAGCTTCGCAATATTACATGGAGTAGAACGTCCCCTCTTAGTGCTCAATCTGGGCTGGTCACGATTAAACTCAATGTGGCCTGTAAGGACCCTGTGGATACAGTGCCAGGCCTCCTCAATGTTGGAGTGGACCCCAAATACGAGCTGGTCCCAATCTATTAAATTTAAAGAGTTTCGTAGACTTGCAAAATTTATCGTTCCCTTATCGATATCAGTAGTAACTGGATAATTGGCGCCATCTA
>JAHWFP010183682.1:25138-41091 GCA_023313725.1 Lithobius niger | reverse complement strand
ACACTCCGCCTTTGTGGATACCTCGACCAGGGCAAGTGGAATTTCCACCCGATGGACGACAAAAATAGGATTAGCTTGTCTTGTGATACACCAACAAATCCATTTAGACCAGTGGCTGTCGTACATCCGGTTAGTGGAATCCCTGGTTGCCTTTGAGGCGATGCGTTCGGCCTCTTCTCGATGAATTCCAGCCTTTTTGAGGAGTTTGATGATAGTAGCCACCCGTGTAGATTGAGGTTTGGTACATTCGGGTGTAGTTTTGTTCCTTTCTGTTGGGACAGAAGATCTGGTTGAGGAGGTAGACACCTTGGAGTGTCGACTAAAAGGTCTAGAAGGAGGGGAACCACGCTGCTGATGGCCAGAGAGGGGCTATGAGCAGGAACAAGCTCTGACTTTCCTGGATTTTTTGAAGAACTTGTGGAAGGAGCTTGAAGGGCGGGAAGAGGTAGGCGTATAGGTTGTGCCACTGGAACGTCAGGGCGTCTACTGCTACTGCTGTTCCGTCCGGAATAGGGCTTTATGTAATGGGGAAGACTGGCACTGTGCCTCGTGGCGAACAGGTCTCTCATCGGGGTGCCCCAAATGGTAAAAAGAGATTCGCAAATGGATTTCTTGAGGCACCATTCGCCCGTTGGTGGTTTCTGGCGTGACAGAGAGTCGGCAATCACATTCCTGTTGCCTGGGATGTGGAGAGGAAGGAATGTGATGTTGTGCGGTACGCAGAGGTTGAAAATTTCTGACGTTAGGCTGTGGAGAGATCTTGATTTTGTTCCACCTTCTTTCCTTATGTAGGCTAAGGCCGTCGTGTTGTCGATACTGGACTTATATTGTCTTGTTTCTGATCTTTGGAAGGAAGTGTTGCAGGGCGAGTAAGATTACTTGAAGCTCGAGGAAGTTGATGTGGTCCATGCAGGTAGGAGGCCAAAGGCCTGAGACTTCCTGTGTGCCGAGGTGGGCACCCCAGCCGGTTCTCGAAGCATCTGTGAAGATGAGTAGGTCGGGTTGGGGCTCGTGAATAGGCTCTGTCTTCGTAAGGTTGGTGACATCTGACCACCAAAGGAAGGAGTGCCTAGAGGAAAGTCGGGACTGAAAGGAATTTGCTTGTCCGGGAGGTCCTGATTGATTGCCTGGTTGTATATGCGGTGGTGGTGAAGTGGTCTTACCATCCATCGGCCGTAGGGGACGAGGTTTGCCATTGCGTCCATCTTCCCAATGAGGGAGTTTAGCTCCCGGGGAGAAAAACTTGTTTTCGACTGAAAGAGGCGAGCGTGAAGAAGGTCTTCTATTTGTATTAGGGAGGAGGCAATTCTTGCTGTGAGGAGGTCGAAAGAAGCTCCTAGGAAAATGAAAACTTGTGTTGGGGTTCGGCGAGATTTTGAGTAGTTCACCCCGAAGCCCAGTCGGTTCAACAGGGAGATGGTCTTGTCTCAGTTTCGTTCCAGTGTGAGAGGATCCGGATCGTTGAGGGCCCAGTCGTCCAGATAGGCGTTGGCCTGAATTTCGTTCTGGTGTAGGTTTGCCAATATTGGTTTCAGAACCGTTGTGAAAATTCTGGGGGCTGCATTCAGGCCGAAGGGAAGACAGCAGAATTTGTAGACCCTTTGGTTGTAGATGAAACGAAAGAGGTGCGTGACAGCCGGGTGGAGTGGGACATGGAGGTAAGCGTCTTCCAGGTTGATTGTGACTGTCCAGTCGTTTCGTTTGAACGAAAGACGGATGGATTCGAGAGTTTCAAGTGAAGTGATTTTGAAGTGACTGTTTCGGATGTATCTGTTGAGGGGTTTCATGTTGAATATCAGACGGGAGCCCCCTGACTTCTTTGGTCGGGTGAAGATCGAGCTGAAAAAGCCTGGGCCTGGCTTGCGGCATCCCCTTATAGCTTCTTTCCGCAGGAGTTCTGAGACTTCGAACGAAAGAAGCGGTGTTGTCAGTGGCGAAAACTCCCATGGCGGAGTTGGAAGGAGTGGAGGTTTCGACAGGAATTCCGGACGAAAGCCGTGTTCGATGATGAAAAGGACTTCCGAGTTCGACGTTAGTTGTACCCAAACTGGCAGAAAGTGGCGTAATCTTGCACCGACTGGAAGGCAGGATGGGCGAGAGGCGTCATTGTTAGTTTTTACGAAAGCCACTTCTTCCCCCTGGTGACGAGTGGCGGCTGCGTCGGTCTGGAGTGGCGGTGCGCTTCTGCTGGTTGCGTTGGCTGGAGCGGGAACGAGGCTGGTGCGTCCGAAAGGGCTGCGTGTTTCTCGCTGAAAACGGGAATCGTTGGGACGGGAAGATTGTGAAGAGGCTGGCGTCTTGTTCCAATCGTCCGGGGAAGGATGGGGATTGGGAAGTCTGTTCTTCTGAAAGAGACGAGAGGCCGAAGATCTTTGTTTCAGCGGCTTAGGCTTCCTAGAGATGTCAAGGTGTGGGGCGAGAGTCAGAATGAGACCCAGAAAAAGCGTGTCCGATTCGTGGATCGGCTGGTTGCGGAGCTGGTGCTTCGTGGAGACGTTCAGGTTGTTGGCGGACAAAAGAGCGATGTCTCGGAGGAGGAGCGTGTTGTTGAAGAGGACCCTGGTAGCCCAGTAGATCGAAAGGTAAGTGGCGAAACTCGCCTTTTGAAAGAGTTGTGTTATTAGGGACAAAAGATTGCGTATTTCCTCAGGACTTGCATCCGATGACAGCTTCTCGCAGAAGGCGTTGACCGCTGTATTGAGGACGTCAACTTGTGAGGCAGCACGAAGACTCAGCCGAAGGCACTTGTCATTTTCGTAGAGGACGAAAGTTGGGACGTCAGCTTTCCTAGGAATTGACAGAGCGGTGCCGAAGTCCACCTTCACTTCGCTGCCTAAGAATTCGCATTCTGGTTAAGTTGCGAAGTTGTTGGGCTTCGTAGCACCATTGCCCAGCGGGCGAAAGAGGCTGCTTTCACGGCCCGGGCGACATGGTGGTGGTTCCTTGTCGAGTACGAGGGGGTCGCCTTTGCCTAGCAGGAAGCCTTCATTCCGAAGTAGGCAGGTTAACAGCGTGGTGGATTGTCCCAGAAGGTTGCGGGGTTTGGTGTCTTTGTCTCTGAGGGCAAAGCCGAAACCCGTTTTCAGCCCATGGGAGCGTCGGCCGACTGCGAGGGCCTGAAGAGGAAGCAGTCGGGCACGGTTTGTTTAACTGTTTTCAGAAGCGAGGCCAGCGGAGCGGGAGAGACTGATCGTCAGCGGCATCATCCGGGAAGTGAATCGTCTGGCGGACGAAAGCGGGACGACAGGCGGTGGGATTCCGGCGGTAGCCGAGGGGTCGCTGCAGGAGAGATCACCGGACGAGAGGGCGAGGTCAACTTTCGCTTCTTTTGTATGTCAGTGGGAGCCGTAGAGCCCCGTTTGCGGGAGCCCTGGCTGGAGATCGAAGTGATCCAGTCTTGCGGGCGTGTCGGGCGGAGGAAGTGCAAGAGGGGGACGGCATGGGATTGCCTTGCATCTTTCAGACTGTGTCTTGAACAATGTCACGAACTACGGGAAACGCTTCGGCCTTTCCCGGAAGAATTGGATGACAGGTCCAAAGGAGAGTTGCGGGCTAGCGAGCGGGAAGCTGCGTGGCTTGAAGAAAAAATTTCTAGGCTTCACGGTAGGCGACTTTCGCCCGTTGAAAGTCAGCTTGCAGGGCCAAGAGATCCATTGGTTCGGCTGGTGGGGTACGCTGGCTGCGCTGCAAAGGAGAGTCAGAGAAGACATCGACACTTGAAGGCGGCGCTTGGATGAAGGAGGCAGCAGGGATCCGGCCAACTGCGGCGAGGTCGAGGGCAGAGATCCAGCGGTTGCCTAGGGTGAAAGTAAAGGCTTGCGGACGAAGGAGAGCATGAGAGGGAGCGGCGAGCGAAGCGGGAGCTTCGAAAGTGGCGGCCATCATGGGTAGAATCCAATTTTCCATGCGAAAGCTGGGGAACTCCGGCACGAGGTGGCGTGGAGACACCTCTGGAGGAAAATGAATGCCGAAAGCAGGCACGCTGTGGCTTTTATAAGGGAGTACTGCCACGCACATGCGCAGTAGGGACATGCAAGCAGGCGCCTGCGCACTGGAAGAAACCTCCAGGGGAAAATCACATTCGAGGAATGTAATGCTAAATTATCAGGTTAAGATGTTTTGGCAACAAAGAAACCAAGATTTATGGGAATAGAACGTTGATTTCGTTAAATGTAAGAAGATTTTAGTTAATTTTGCGACGGAAAATCGATTTTTAAGGGGTGGGTGTCAACAGCAGTATATCACAATTTTTGACCTTCAAGAATTTTAGGGGGGTTGTTTTTCTGGGAGGGCAAGTGGCCTCATTTACGCCCCCTCCTTCTCCCCCAGCTATAGAAAATTTTTTCACTTTTCAATTTTTTTTTCCAATCTGCCAACTGACTAACACGTAGTTTTGTAACACGTTCAACCTACTGTATATATTTCGCTATCCCCCCCCCCCCATCGTTGGCACCAGTGATTTATTTAATTTTATAATTTCAAAACTTTTTTTCTAGGTTATGTCGGAAAATTAGTGGTTTTCAACTTTTTTTTTCGACAACAAAAAACTGCCAAGAAAAATCAGTGCTGGAGCAGGGGGGTGGTGGTGGGTGGGGGGGGGGGGGAGGGGGGGGCCCCCCCCCGGGCCCAAAAGGGGAAGGGGGGCGAAAAAATGCACCCCCCCCCCCCACTTCCGAAAAAAAATTGCTCTATGTTGGCGAAGCTAGCCTAAATTCTGGTAATGAAGCACTAATTTGAGTTGCAGCTTAAATGAGAGGTAACCTCTAACTGACAAGAACATGAATTTGGTAACAAATATTCAATTTTCGGCCCAGTATTAGGGACTTGTTCACAATAAAAATGTTAAAATACTTTAAAAAGTGAGAGCTGCCACAAATTGTGGACTTCACACAGCCGCCATGTTGGAAGATCATCCAATATGGTGGCTGTATGTAGTCCACAATTTGTGGCAACTCCTACCTTTTTTAGTGTTTTAACATTTTTATTGTGAATTCCCAAATTTAGCACCGAAAATTAAATATTTATTGCCAAATTCACGTTCTTGTTAGTTTTCTTTCCAGCCAGAAGGCACCTCTATCATAAACAAATACAATTGTAATCCTTTAAAATGTAGAGCGGGAGGTTACAATCTGCTGTATAATAGCGAGTATATCCCGCTTGCTATAATGGTAGAAGTTAGAGGAGCGGGGTATAATCGACCTAGTGTGGTATAATCGCCCGATTATACACCGGGGTATAATCGGGGTGATTATACCCCGGTACCTTTCCGGTGTACGCATGCGCAACTTGCCAAGCTAAGCTTAAAACAGACGCCAACTGCTAGTTAATGCCCACGGCTTTTGACTCTTATTTATAGCAGCTGGAAAACACGACGTATTCATTATGGTTTTCGCATTTTACCGTCACACTTTAAAATGTTTTTGGCTAGTATCTTATAGTTTTTCTTCGACCATCTATTGGCATAAATTATTTTAATTTTTACGGCATTAGTCTTTTTAGTTTTCCGATCCCATGGTAATTATTAACAAACAATTAAAAATTAGTACAGGAACACACACGGTAACATCTCTCGGCGGATTTCAGCAATGCGTGATAGATGCGGCGCGTTTAACAGGAGGAAGTCACCAGCAGCAGCATAGCCTATAACTTTTCGTTGGAGACAAATAATTTTATGAACTGATAGTCTGGTCAGGTAATGAACGTAGCATTACGCTATAAATATTCATAAACACAAAGAATGCTCAGTCGTTTTGTTATTATTTATTTTGAATTGGGATATACTCCAATAAAATAGCCCTCTAGCTTTTGTGGATAATAGGCTAATAAAGTTATCGCACTCAGCCTGTAACCAGACTAAAACTAACTCATGCTAGTTAATTTGAAATTATAATTGCAAAATAATTAGTATTCGTTAGTTTTATTATCAGATTACAGGCTTCGTGCGAAAACAGTAGCCATATTATCGACAAAAGCTCAAGGGCTATTACTACTGATAATAAAGCGGGCACTCAATGAGCTACTTGGCCCCAGGTGCAACGCCTTGCTCCGGCACTGAAGATAATCCCACCGTCTATTACTGTACTTCAGAAGTTGAAAAAAGTTGTTACTGGTATCAGCAATGGGTAGTCAGGTTTTTCATTTAACCTTGGTTTTTCACTTAACCTTATATCTAATATTCGGTGGAATTATCTTGGCGGTAGTTTGCTGGTGGGGGTGACATTATTTCTAAGGGGAACACTTTTCAGTCACTACATGGGTTAGGTTTGATACACTGTGTAGAAAACTTCGTAGCAGACATTTTTGTATTGATATCCCGACTTTGATTGGCTGAAATTTAGTGGGTTCTTTCACCCTTGTCACCCTTTCACCTATCCATCTGCCTTTTGACGAGTTTTTTCGCATTTTGTTCTCTTGAAGTAAACCAGAAAGTTATTAGTTTCTCGCCGATTGTTAATGAAGCAGTAAGTCAGCATTAAAGACTGTCGTTGTGACACTACACTAGTCTTAGAAAATAAAAACTGCCCAAGATGAGATTCAAATCCAGGACTTCCAGCTTGGTAGCCTACTGCGTTTCGTGCCCAGCAGTTGTTCAAAGTTCTTTCATTTGTGAAAAAAGACACGAACGTAACAACGAGAAATAAGACACGTTATATGCTCAGTCCTCAGGCCATGCAAAGTTAAAAAAATGGTTCTTGAGCACAGAAAGTTGAAAACTGACGAGAGATGAAGTTTTTTTCAAATATTTTTTAACACATTTTATAGTAAAAAAAAGTGCCATTTTCATACTGAATTTTTTAAAAATGGTCAGATTGCTTCAACACAGCATTTAAAGAGAAATTTTTCGGAAATTTTTATTCGCAGCAAGCATAGATCGGATTTCAGAAACCCCTCCAAAAAAATTTGATATGATGCTTTTTAGACGATGCGGCGGATTATGTAGCATTGATACAACAGTAGTGATCAGACTAATGATGACTTTGGAAAAGTCACTAATAAATGCACGTTAATTATTTTTATTTCTTGCAAAAAAATCGCTGTGGGAGGGCCTGAGAACCATTTTTTTTACTTTGCATGGCCCAAGCCATTTTGATTTCTTATTTATGGAAGATTGAATTGAATCGTCCTGCATACAAATTTTCATACAACTTCACGTGCTTAATGCATTACTGTATTATTCTTTGTTAACATGGAGGACACGTTTCTCCTCCCACTCTTATTAAATAATGGAGGAAAGTGGAGTTTAGATATTTTTTTGCCTAAACACTTGCTATATTACAGGCTACACATGCATTCACTTTTACTTTTTTTGGTGTGGTGAAAATTACTACAACAATGTTTACACTCTTTAGTATTTATCTGTCTGTGTTTATGTAAATTATTGATCAAAATATTTAAAGCCGATCAAGTACGCATGATGCAGTACAGCGTAAAAGTAGTTTTAAATGATTGTTCCAGTTAAAAATGTTTAACTGGAATTCTCCGAGTCAGCTTTCTTTTTTGTTTACGTAAGTCTAAATACTGATTTATATTTTTACTTTTTTTTATGGTGAGTCATTTTATATTTGGTTTTTGGTCCATGAATCGTGTATTGGTGACACTAGCCATCAAAGACTTCTCCATGGCAGGTCGCATTTTATAGTATAATTAAATTTGTATCATATCTGCATCTGTCTTAATTTTATATAATTTTATATTATATCACACCTGAAGAATGATATAAAAATGCAGGGCAATTTCAGTATTTCGCTTAGTTCTATGGCTTGTGTGTAACAGTACAAATCCAAATTTTTCAACTAAAAAATATCAGAATCCTCATGTCGACCCCCATACAAATCGGGGAACTAATAGTTTTGAGTAAATTTTTGTTGGCCGTTTTATTCGTGAAAGTTAAAACGCAGAATTTTTCATTTGTTTTTGGCATATTTAGCAGCATTGTTTTTTAATGTTGTGTGCCAGAACAGCAGCAATGTAACTGTTGCTTTCATCGTAGGGAGATGGTGGAGCTAAAATAGAAACTCCAAGACTTCAATGCAAAATGGCTACGCACTACTGCCCCACTGCAATGGCACTAACGTTGGGCTTTGCTGTACGTCTCATTTACCGCCCTTCACCGTAGCTGTCTTGGTAGCAGCTTTTTTTGCCATTAAGTAATCAGAAAATGATCTCACATAAACGAACAGCCTGCAGTTTCAATTTATTTCTATAACCACTAGCATGGGTAGATAGGTAGATAGGACTACCCATGCCACTAGTATGGTGTCAGTAAAATATGGATATTCTAAAATAATATAAATAAAAAGCATTTTCCCACGGATAAAAGGAAACTTCGCAGTTTTTAGCATTATTCTACCTATCGTTTTTTGGGGGGGGGGGGCAAATCCCCGGTAATATTTGGTACGGAACTAGAATCCTAACACTAGTAATTAACAACATTGAGCTCAAAACACCGTTCGTCTAACTTTCATTATATTTCATGAAATAGCACTTTTCCAAGTTTAATCGCGATTTCTTAATTTTTTTTAAGAACAGTATTAGCACCCCCACGAAAATGTGTAAATGCCCAGTGGGCATTAACTTGTTGATTTAAATTATAAATATTTTAAAAGAGAGAAGTGAACTAAATGAAAGATCAGTGGTGTGCACAGATAATGAAACATGAAATTAAAATTTTCACCCACACAAAGGTAACCATACCGAAATACATGTGTTACCAAAATAACTAACTAAATCAATGCATCTGACGATTAAAGCTGCACCAAACTTATTTTTCGGCCAAATCAAACATAAACCTTAAAGTTAGCTGAACACCAAACTAAACAATCAATCGTGTATCAAACCAGGTTAAGCTCACAATAAGCACCGAGCTGGGCATGCTCTACCCGGGCACATCCAGTTTGGTACCCACTTACTGACAACCAACAAGCATCTAGGTCAAGTTCAGCTTTCACTCACTTGGATTTCTTCTTGTTGTTAGGTTTTGTAGAAACTGCATGGCTAAATCTAAAGGGGTTTCCTTCTGATGACACTGAAGAAAAGGATTGCTCGGAGCCAAATCTTCACTGTCGCTATACAATACTGTATCAATCATGCCTGTCACCATAAGAAAAAAAATATTTAGTTGTCATACTTTTCAGTCCCTTGTAAATGTTATGTAAACATTACTTGACATACCATTTAACACCAACACACGAAGAGGCACTCTTAACAGCTTTATTGGGCAGTTCACTCTTTGCGTGCCAATTGTTATTTTGTATGAATATTTGATTGCTTGCCCACGATATGATGGCGGAACGTCCATGGGAATAGTTTCTTTATAAATGACTAGAGAAAGAAAAAAAATTAAAATAATGCATAAATTGAAAAAAATAAATTAAAACATGATTTAAACTGCAATAGTGCAACAGTCGGCAACAAGATTTTTAATGAGACAAAGAGGCAACTTTAGGCACATGACTAGAATATGAATGTTCATCAGCCTTAACAATCCGTACACTGCATTCGAAACCGAACAATGAAAATAGATAATTTAAAACCTCATACTCTTATCAACAAACATGACAGGTCTTTACAACTATGTAGGCAACTTTCTTGAATAGATAAATCATAACTAGCAAGAGAGTGAAGGCACTTTCTTATTCATGGCGATGCTGCTGCAGACAAGTTCAGCTGCGCTATGTTACACCATTAGCGACATTGCTATTGCGAGAACACAACTGTTGAGCTTTGGTAGCGTGCAGCCACAAAATAGCATGTTACTATGGCTAAATAATAACAATCAATGTTCATAATAGACTAACACGGAAATTTAAAATTCACGACTGCAAGATACAAGTACAGGGTGTCAACCAAAACAGCACATTGAAAATTCGTGACTTTTTCCTGACTGACTTGACTTTTTAGAAAACACCTTGAGTGTGGCAGCTTACAGCTAGGGGTTCTACAGGAAACCATTTTATGTTAAAAAAAAAAAAAGATGTTGCCTCTGCACAGTATTCCCACACTACCGTTTTCCGCCAAAACCACAAAATAGTCAAATTATAGTCAAATCTACCGCAAAACATGCAAAACTGTTTTCCTTGATACGCAGTAAGGGTGCAAAAATATTATCAAAATATTAAAAATAAAACGTCTCTGCTAGCAGATTCAACTATGAATCAGTCATGATATTTACTATTTTGTCGTGTCAGAAACACTTCTAAATGCTTATTACGGCAAAAAGTGAGTGATTAACAGCAAGTGGTTGCTCAGCTAGGCTTAACTTCCCATACTAGGTCCAAAAAAAAAAAATGAATCAAAACTGACAGATACTATGTGTTACCCAAGTGTAGTTCAAAGTGTTTTAATTTTAGCCAAAATTGGTCTATTAAGAGAACAAGTCCTCACCAGCAGTGAAATCTTTATTTCAAATTTCTAATTTGCAAATTCCTGAGCTATTTCCTGCTTTTTTTTCCCCGACTTCCTGACCTACTAGTTAATTTCCTGACTGGTAGACACCCTGAAGTCAACAAACGAACCATAAAAATAAAACTGAATACTAATACTAACGGCCAAAACCTCAAAGGCGATTTTAAATATATGTCCACCAGTTGCACAATGCTAGTGGGGATTTGCACAGTTTTACCATTGTTAGTATCGAATCAGTCTGAATTCATTTATGTATAAATGCTGGTGCCACAATCACATACGCTTGAATTGATATTATAATAACCTAAACAGTAAAAAAAAAAGTTGTAGTGGAGGGATGGGGAAAGAATAAGTACGAAGTTCGAAAGTTTTATTTTCGCATACCATACTTGCAAATAAACTCAGCGACTTTCAGAGCATTTAAAGTCGTATAAGAGCTTTCGGTTGAGGTAGCGATGGGACTGAATGAACATCAGCTGTCTTGTTGGAATGTCTTTAACGTCAAAGGGCAGCTATATGAACTTTCGCTACACTTGTTGCTATCCTACGTTACTACAAGCACGTCATAAGGAGGTTGATAAGAAAGGGTAGGCTATCAGGGTGCCGGTAATCTATTTCCCCTTACTGTTGTTAAACAGGGAAATTGTAGGAGAACAATTGATAACAGCTCTGAATACAAGTGAGATTTTTAAATTAGGCCTACTAGTACGAATAGCTACTTATGCATGCTATAGAATCGCTCAGAAGACAGCATGTAATCGACAATTTCAGACAGTGCTATTGGGGCGTTTTGAACAACTGAAATAATACTGCCAAGAGCAGTTCCAGACTTCCACGGAAATGGGATGTTGAAATATCACCATCAGTCGCTGTCAATAGCCTACAAAGGCGCTGTTTTTTTTAATGGTTCTTGCTTCTATTATACTAAATACTGGCTTTCCTGCGTGGAGTGGTTTGGTACATTCAATCAAAATTATCTAACTTTTAGAATGCTAAGATTCCATGGGAGGCATGAAAAGTACCTAAAGTAATTTACTTTCATGCGTTCTTACCATTACGTGTATTAGGTCATTACTTTAGCAATTTTGTAGACTGACTGGAACTCTTACATCTTCTGGTCTGCTGGTAACTGAAAAGTAAAACCTGGCCATTGGCAGCCAGGTTCTTGTAATATTTGCATGCACGTCAGTATACAGGGAGAGACTACCGTACCAGATTCCTACTGCCGTTATGGGATGTATTCTTGCCAATCTTTCAGCCTTGAGAGGGTATTTCCCGGTTTGAATCCCTGGAAACGATTAAGCACGCCACAATGTCACGAAGGAGAACACATTTATGTGACTGTAGCACTAGCACTTTCAGTAGTGCCGTAAAAAGAAAACAGCACGAGACACCATAGGGTCAGCTGATTTGAACAGTAATGCTTCGATTGTAAACCGAAATGATTTTCAAGTCTGTAGGCCAGACTTTCTTCTTTCCTAGCTGCAATCCCAGGTTCAAATAGTAAATATAACAAAATTACTTACAAGATTTGCTTTCTGCTGGAAGAAGCCTGACATCACAAAATAATATTTTTGGCTTGGTTGATAGTACAACATGGCCCCTTTCACCTACAATGAAAAGAGTCTAAATCATTAGAGGAAGTGAATTGAAAGCAGTACTGTACATAGCCTAACTATATGCTAACCACTAGATAATAACTAGAGATGAAAGATAATGTGAAACCTCATTTAGTTTATAACAATACCTTTGCAAGGAGCAAACGAAGTGTCCTTATTGTAGGTTGCCACTTCCTCTTGGGAAATAGATGAAGAAAGAGGAAACTTAACTTTAGCATCATTTACGGAACATTGGCAATGAATTTGGGCACTGGCCCAGGCCAATGTTTCACAGACATCACTGTAATAAAATAAAATTACTTTAAACACTTGTATCCAGCAGCAGAACCAACAAAAAATGCATAGGAAAAATTGTCTTCAAACTTGTCTTTTCATATCAGTCAAACCACAGCGCTCGGTATCAATATGTATACCAGCAAGTCGATAAGAGTGGCAAACAACGAGATCAATAGAGGCTGGTGCACCACACCGTTACCGAATATAGTTTAACACTTATACAAAGAGCCCATTGTTAAGATTCACAAGGGCGAAACAAATACGGTAATTTGACAAAGGAACTAAGAACTTGCCCCATCACTCAACAATGGATGGGAAAAGACGACTGGTGGTTTAATCGTTGCGATGGGAAAATGGAAACAAAAAAAAAAAAAAAAAAACAAGATTATTGTCTGTTATTCACATCGTTCGCTGTCAACCAGATTTTTTACATTGTCTACTTTTGCTTTTGATGTTTGTGACATTGTTGGTGTTCAGGAGCGTCTAGTTAAAGCAAATTATTTCTAGATTCCAGTAATTGTCATCTAGTAAATACAAAATTATATCCCATTATTTTTTGAATAGAAAAATACAAATTATTATTTTTGCAGATCGTTTTGCCAACAGCCCTAACACTGGAGGGTGCTCATATCCACTCGTATCCTGCCTGGTGAAAGTTTAGCAAAGGCAACTGACCTAACTTAACCTACAATAACGCCACGCAAAAACAAATTGTTTGGTTTACGGGTGAGGTTACAAATTAAAGCACGGTCAGGTAACCAGGCGTTTTATTTTATTTAACTTAACTGACCACATGTAACTTGCTCAAAGCTGAAAGAGTATGTATTCAGCCAAGAAAAAAATACTTTTCAGATATGTTATTTTTGTCATATAGTATTCAATGTTTTTGCCAAATAAGTTCCTGGTGCTTTGCGCTAGAGGGTTGAAATTAGCACCATTGTAAAGCTTGTTTCAAGCTGGTTAAAATGGTGTACTGGAATGTCAAAAAAAGCCAAAATTTGGCAAAAATATGATTTTTAACGGATGGACCAAGATTCGGATAAAAAATGTGGATCCGCGATAATTTAAGGCACTCGCACGCGCCTGTAATCCAAACTATTAACTTTTATGGC
Source organism: Lithobius niger (assembly GCA_023313725.1). Lineage (NCBI taxonomy): Eukaryota > Metazoa > Arthropoda > Chilopoda > Lithobiomorpha > Lithobiidae > Lithobius > Lithobius niger. The sequence continues at coordinate 27,680 of JAHWFP010183682.1, read as the reverse complement.
CTAACACAGGCAGGTACTACCCTCTTGTCCAGTTCGGTAAAATGAAAACTAAATAATATTTTTTACTAGCCAGGTTAGCTGTAAATAATTAGTTTTTATTAGCTATAATTAGGCTACTAGAAATAATTTGCTTTTACTAGCCATTATAAACATAAACATAATCTTTTTCATTTCTGTTTTTTTTTTTTTACAGTTTCCGTTTAACCACCAGTTGAGTTTTCCGTGCTTAAGTCTACCATCTTGAAAAACAAGTAAACACATTATACTGTGAGAGACTGGAAAAACGGTAAATTAATAACGAAACACTCATTCTCACAAGCGAAAATGGTGTTTGTCATGCTTGTGAGAATGAGCGTTTCGTTGTTGTGAAATTTACCGTTAAGTCTATTGCATGCTTTGCCATGCATATAATAATAACAAAGTCATAAATGCCAGAAATAATAGTCATTGTTGCAGCAGTTACAGAAGGTTATTAAGTGTGGTTACCAATTTGTTTGTTAGTTTTTATTAAATAATTTCTTCATTAGCTTAGGGATGCACTGTATTATGAAATTTACCAAAGACACAACCAAATACTCAACTTACCGAATAATGCACGCATAAATTACAATAAACGCCAATTGGTAGTATTTGGAAAGCAGTCGCCATCAAAGTTTGGGCAAGTGGCTGTCTTACTAAATTTAGAACGAAATGGTTTGTACATTGTGCATATCCACTCACTGTCTTCTACCAAGAGTGAGATACGTGAGGACCACCTATCTCACTCTTGCTTCTACTAATAAACTTCCCTAACTCCCATGGTTTGCTACTCACTTGAGTACTTTCATTTGTACTCTTGCATTTTCCATTTTTAAATGTACACCCTTGTTGCAGTATACTTCTACTTTATAAGGTTTTTTTTTTGTTCCATGGCTTCTAAAAAGACAGTAGTCTTATGCTTTTAATTAATCGCTGTACAATTTAGACCTAAAATAAAGCCATTCATTCATACAGAATATGCAATCGACAAATACAGAATATACAACTGAATAATAAAACTAACTAATACCAGGAAAAAATGAACCCGTTTGTTTTCTTCATCGGCTCCTGCTAATACCGAATATTTAGTATCAAACAATTTTCATATTCGGCTTAATATCAAATTGTTTGGCTGAATATTCTTGTGAATACCAGTAAATTACAAACAAATACAAATTCAAATGCATGACTATAGGCTACTGAGTAAGGGTACACACAAGCTGACCACGTTTCCTGGTGATAATACTAAGAAACAAGAGTTGATTTATACAACGAACATCTTTGCCTTTTAAAAACTTCCCCTCGCGTTATAAAATGTACAATTTCGTCTTTTTTGCCATGAAAAGGCAAACAACCATAAATTTCCTTCTTTTATAAATGTTGGACGACAATTAATCACAAACCAAAACATTCTACATAACAAAATTGCATAAATTTGTATAAAACAATTATTCAACGAAATTTTAACATTATTCCTTTATTCGGCAAAACCAATATTTGGCCTATACCGGTAACGAATAACTGAATTTTTGGTCTAATTATTACCAAATATTCATTGTATGCCTTACTCCTATTTTTATTTGTTTTTTTCTTCAATGGAGAAGTCTTGTCGAGACGATTAAAATGGCGTATTGGAAAACTCTTTAAAACATTTGACAAAATGGAAAAAAATATGGGTAAAATTTGTCTGCAATAGCCTCCAATGTCCAAAAAACCAATTATGCTACTGGGCAAAATAGACCTTTTTAAACACTGCTGTGAAAAAAAAACAAAGCACCACTGTGTAGTCTATAACACGTTCTGCAATACAGTATTACGAAAGAATTAAAAATTTTCCTTTTTAGTAGCATTTCTTGCCACCAGATTTGCATGTGCGCTTTTTAAAATGTTGTTACATTTAGACAGTTGCTTAAAAACAGCATTTGGTACAGTAGCAAGAAATGGTAAAAAATATACATTTTGAATTCTTTCTTATTGGGGAAAGCTGTATACCACAGATTTCAAACGTTTTTTATTTAATAATGTTTAAGGCTATAAGCCTACTGTAAACTGCTTTGTTTGCCCTTTAAGGTAACTGGCAACTTTCATGAATGCGAATTATGTAGTACTCGCCATTACGCCATTGGATATTAATATTCATCTGCCACTGTCCATAGAAAAACTTTTAGTAGTTCTGCTGCGTCTTTACATATTGTATGCATTAATCTAACTCTGTAATCAGGTAAAGAGTACTGTATTCTTGGTTGAATGGTCCTTATAATTTTGCACGCAACGCCGCGAGCCGCTTGTTTCTAGCTAGATCTAACAAGAGTAGTGCCAAAATCAAGTTGCCAACTGCTCAACTGCCCACCTGCTCATTTGGCGAGTGGTGACCGACAATGGTGAAGGTTGGTGACTGAAACTGGTCAACACAACACACCCAAGGTCGTGACAAGTGACACAGTCTAAGTAACATTCCAGACAACCACGAAGAATGGTACGGAGCCCTGCAGAGGCCATCAGTAAATATTTTTTGTGTGTATTA
>JAHWFP010183682.1:0-10138 GCA_023313725.1 Lithobius niger | reverse complement strand
CGCGTGGATTTGCTCAGCTTAGCAGCAGAAAAGAGGTACACCCACCGGTCTCTGCCTCCCAGTCTAGTCTACGTCTGTGAAAAACCATACACTCATTATATAATAATTATCCTTACTTTTTGTCTAATTATTAAAAGTGATATTCTTAATGTTAGGTTTTGGTTCCAGTTTCGGTAGTGGTTTCGGTTTCGGCCGAAACCAATTTAATGGTTTCGGTTTCGGCCGAATCTGAATTGCTAGTTTCGGTAGCGATTTCGGTTTCGCCCGAAACCAAATCTCTGGTTTCGGTAGTGGTTTCGGTTTCGGCCGACTACTAGTTGAGTGCGGGCCAGGTAGAAGCGGAGAGCTCTGACTGGGCAGAGGAGGCGTTCCGGTTCGTTCCTAGCGAGGTTTGAAAGGGCAGGGAATGTTATGGGTTTCGAGGGTTCGGATGGTTTTTGAGTTTTTGCTCTGAAGGACGCTCTTGGGAAGAGTGTGACTGATGAGAAATTTGGGCCGAAGAATGCAGTATGCCGGGTCTGCCGAGAGGGCTTGAATCTCAGAACATCTTAGACTTGCTGCCAGTGTTACGAGGAAGACAGTTTTGCGGGTCATGAGGTGGAGTGAGCAGTCTTCCATGGGTTCATAGGGGTTCTCCATTAGTGATTGTAAGACGATGGAGAGGTCCCAGTCGGTGACGGATCGTCTAGTGGTAGGTCGATCGTTTTCGTATGAGCGTAGTAAGGCAGAAATTCGGTAGTCTTCCAGTAGGGCAATGCGACCGGCAGCTTTGAAGACGCAGTTTAATGCAGACCGATAGACGAGGATGGTGGAGCCTTTGAGTTTGTCGATGTTGAACAGGTCACCGAAGAAGCTTAGGAGTTCGGGAAGAGAGGGGTTGAGTGGATTTGTGCGTTTTGCGATACACCAATGAATCCACTTTGACCAGTGGCTGTCATACATGCGGCTTGTTGATTCTCTGGTTGCTTTGGATGCGATGCGTTCAGCCTCTTCTTGATGAATGCCAGCCTTTTTGAGGAGTTTGATGATAGTAGCCACCCGTGTAAGTTTAGGAGTTGGAGGTTCGGGTGTGGTTTTGTTCCCTTTTGTTGCGACAGAAGATCGGGTAGATGAGGGAGACTTCTTGTAGAGTCGACTGTTAGGTTTAGGAAGAGCGGGAACCAGGCTGCCGACGGCCAGAGGGGGGCTATTAGGATGAAAAGACCCGGGCTTGATTCGATTTTCCGAAGTACTTGTGGAAGCAGTTTGAATGGTGGAGATAGGTAGGCGAACAGGTAGTGCCATGGGAACGTGAGAGCGTCTATTGCTACTGCTGAGTCGTCCGGTATCGGGCTGATGTAGTGGGGAAGTCTGGCATTGTGCCTCGTGGCGAATAGATCCAGCATTGGTCTTTTCCAGATGTTGAAGAGAGATTCGCAGATGGATTTCTTGAGGCACCATTCGCTTGCTGGTGGTTTCAGGCGTGAGAGAGAATCTGCAATCACATTCCTGTTGCCTGGGATGGAAGGAGGGTGATGTTGTGTGGGATGCACAGATTGTAGATTACCGTCATTAAGTTGTGGAGCGATCTTGATTTCGTTCCGCCTACTTTTCTGATGTAGACCAGGGCTGTTGTGTTGTCCGCCTGGATCTGTATGACCTTGTTTTTGATGAGTGGGAGGAAGTGGCGGAGGGCTAGGAGGATTGCGCGTAGTTCCAGCCCGTTGATGTGGTCTTCGAGGGTGGCAGGCCACAAGCCGGAGATTTCCTGGTTGTTTAGGTGTGCTCCCCAGCCAGTGCTTGATGCATCCGTGAAGATTCGGTGGTCGGGTGGTGGTTCCTGTAAAGGGACGGATTTCGACAGGTTTGTGACGTCGGACCACCAAAGGAGGGATTCGAAGGGGAAGTCTTTGTTGAGCGGGATCTGTCTGTCCGGATTGTTTTGGTTGATTGAGTGGTTGTCTATCCGGTAGTGATGGAATGGTCTTACCATCCACCGCCCGTAAGGGACCAGGTTGGCCATTGCATCCATCTTTCCGATGAGGGAGTTTAGTTCCCGGGCGGAGGAACTTGGTTGGAGACGGAAGTGCCGAATGTGCTGCAGGAGACCCTCCCTGCGTTCTGGGGACGGATAGATTGAAGCCGAACGTAGGTCGAATGATGCTCCGAGGAACGTAAAGACTTGTTCTGGAAGGAGTCGTGACTTTGCTAGGTTTACGGCAAACCCCAGGCTGTGCAGCAAGTTGATGGTTTTGTCCTTGTTGAGTTCCAATTTATACGGGTCCGCGTTGTTGAGGGCCCAGTCGTCGAGATAGGCACTGGCTTGTATTTGGTGCTGGTGAAGGTTCACCAAGATTGGCTTTAGGACCAGGGTGAAGATCCTTGGGGCCGCATTCAGGCCGAAGGGGAGGCAGCGGAATTCGAAGACTTTCTGGTCGTAGATGAAACGAAAGTAGTGGGTGATTGCTGGATGAAGGGGGACGTGAAGGTAAGCGTCTTCCAGATCGATGGTGACTGTCCAATCGTCCTGCATGAATGATTGGCAGATGGATTCTAGGGTCTCCATCTTGAAATGTTCGTTTTGGATGAACTTGTTGAGGGGTTTCATATTGAAAATTAGGCGTAGGCCTCCTGATTTCTTTGGGCGGGTGAAGATCGAGCTGTAGAAACCAGGGCCTGGGTTGGAGAGTTGTCGTACCGCATTCTTCCGTGGCAACTCCGTGACTTCGTGCGACAGGGAAGCTGTCGTTTGAGGTGAGAAGTCCCACGGGGGCGATGGCGACACCGGCGGTTGGTGTAGGAACGTCGGACGAAAGCGTGTTTTATTATCGACAGGATTTCCAGATTGGTGGTTAATTTTTGCCAGGCCGGGAGAAAATGGCGTAATCTGGCTCCGACCGGGAGGCCAGCCAGGTGCAAGGCGTCATTGTTGATTTTTACGTTGCATTCTTCCACCCCGGGGGATGAGAATCGGCTCCTTCGTTCGGGTGTAGCGGCGCGCATCTGCTGGGAGCGTTGGCCGGGGCGGGAGCGAGGAGCGTCGGAACGAAAGGGCTGCTGGTTTCGTTGTTGAGGAACGGCAGTGTCGTCCGGGCGGCTAGAGGATGATGCCGTGTTCTTGCGCCAGTCGTCGGCGGGGCGGGGGTTGGCTTGTCTGTTCCACGAGAGGGTTTGAGGGCATGGATTGCTTTTGTGACCTTGGTTTTCTTGAGACATCGAGATGAGGAGCGAGTGTCGGGATCTGTCCCCGGAAAAGAGTTTCAGACTCGTGGATCGGTTGGTTTCTTAGGCGATGTCGTGTTGAGAAGTTTAGGTTGTTTGCCGACGACAGGGCGATGTCGCGAAGGAGGAGGGTGTTGTTGAACAGTGCTCTTGTCGCCCTGTTCATGGCGTGGTAGGTGGCGAAGTTGGCCTTTTGGAAGAGTTGGGAAATCAGGGACGGCAAATTCTTGAGTTCTTCCGTAGGGTTGTCGGACGCCAGTTTCTCACATAGGGCATTGATAGCCGTGTGCAGGACGTCAGCTTAGAAGGCCACCCGTAGGCTTAGCCGTAGACATTTGTCGTTTTCGTACAGCACGAAGGTTGGAATGTCGGCCTTCTTGGGTATGGACATCGAAGTGCCGAAGTCCATCTTGATTTCGCTGCAAATGAATTTGCATTCCGGATAGGTTTCGAAATTGCGGGGGGTTTGTGGCGCCGTCTCCAAAGGACCTAAAGAAGCAGTTTTCACGGCCGGGACGTGGCACCGGGGGTTCCGTGTCGAGAAGAAGGGGATCGCCTTTGCCTAGAATGGAGCCTTCGTTGCGGAGTAGACACGTCAGGAGTGTCGTAGACTGACCCAGGAGGCAGCGGGGCTTGGCGTCCTTGTCCCTGGAGGCAAATCCAAGGCCTGTCGTTAGGCCACGGTTGATGACGGGAGCGTCCGGTACCTTTGAGGGCTTGAATAGGAAGCAGTCCGGGACCGTCTCCTCGACAGTCTTTAAAAGAGCTGCGAGCGACAGGGTGGCTTCGTCAGGAGTGTCGTCCGGGAACCTGATGCGCTTCTCGGCAGTAGGGGCGGGCAACAGCGGGTGGCGCGACGACAATGTGTCGTCTGGCTTGCGCTTGGATGCCGAGGCCGGCGGGAGGGAAGCGGCACGCTTCCTTTCGGTGCGGGCCTTTCGTACCGATGATGTGCAGGAGGGAGGTGGCATCGGGTTGGACTGTAGGTGGCGGACAGTGTCGTGTACGATTTCTCGTACGACACTGCGACTGATGCTTAGGCCTATCCGGGAGGAGTTGGATGACAGGTCGAGCGGCGAGTTTCGTTTCGGAGAATGGGCGAGCGTCGCTCGGCGGAGGTTACGCTTGGCGGTCCGGTGGGAGTCCTTGGCGACTTGAAGGTCTTGTCGAAGCGACGAAAGATCCAGTGGGGCGAAGAGCGGTGAGCGCTGGCCCGGGAGGAGTGGAGAGTCAGGCGATGCGACATCAGGCATGACATCGGCGGGTGTCGTACGGGTAGGCGCGGCGAGGTCGAGGGCGGATGCCCAACGGCTGCCAAGATCGAAGTAAGCAAGAGCACGAGGACGAGCGGCGGGCGAAGCGTTGTCCATCTTCGGGAAGAATCCAATTTTCCAAACGACAGTCGGGGAACCGTGGAGCGAGGTGGCGTGGAGACACCTCTGGACGAAAATGAATGCAGATAGCGTGCGCGCTGTCGCTTTTATATGGGAGGACCGCACCACGCATGCGAGGAATGTAATGCTAAAATTACCAGGTTAAGATGTTTTGGCAATAAAGAAACACTGATGTCATTAAACCCCATTATATTCACTGTAAGAGTGAAGCTGTACTGGCAGCAAGGGAACTTAAAATGATGCTGCCAGTGGGACTTATTTATGTGCTGTAAAAACAATGGACTGGAAGCAAGACAATTTAAAAGCTGCTGCCAGTAAGCCACATATGCATGTAACCTACGTACTGTTAAGTAGTGCTGGGCGGTATCGGTATTTTTACCGCGGTTATCGGTATTTTTTGAAAACCGAAACCGTAATCAGTATTTGCATAATACCGAAATACCGTACTCTTTTAGTGTCTAGCTGATTTTTTAACAACTTCGCCAATTGTTGGCCGATTTGGACATTCCAATATACCATTCGAAGCGTTTTTTCACCAGCTTCCAATGGAGCTAAATTCAAATTGATAGCATAAACTATTCAGAAGTTATAGGGGAAAAACCAGTGAACAATTTGCAAAATATTTACTCAGTTTTTAAAGTTGACTCAATCATTCAGGTAGAGTGAACAGTTAGTCTGTACAAATGTTTTTTGTTTGGATTCGGTTAGGATCCAGATCTGATTCAGCCAATCTTGTAAATTATATGGATTTGGTAAAAGTAGATTCAGTCGATTCCTACATTTTATGCTTCGTTTTAAAAGGTGTTTATTCCGAGCAACAATTAAACTGTAACCCGATCTCCGAGACCAATTCCAATCAAAGTGGCGGAGTGGCAGCAGAGGTGCACTGATGTTGAAATCAGACATCGGAAAACAGCCTGGTATGCCCTATATCATTTAGTAGCAGTTTGGCGGGAGGGTATGCTTCACCTACCTAGGTAGGCTGATACCGATACCGAATATTTTTTTCAGAATACCGATACCGTACCGAAAATTTCCGATACCGCCCAGCAGTACTGTTAAGTGAGGTGCATTGGCAGTCAAGACATTTAAATATACTGCAGCCAGTAACCCATTATCTGAAGTTAAATTGGAAATAAGCAACCAACGTAATCCGGATTAGACCCGGCAAACCAGTCATCACCAGACATGGTGGCGTTCAAAAGCTCTTGATGAAATTCCCTGATTTTTTTTCCAGGTTTTCCAGACCAATACTGACACTTTTCCCCGATTTTTTTTTTGGTCGACGGAAGGTGCAGTACAGTACTGAAAAAATGTTTTCCACATTTCACTCAAATCACAATAACTATATCGCATTGCTTTGCTAAATCAAAAATTGCAATGCCCTAACTGGTATTGGTAAAGAGTAGGAAAGGGCTAATCTGAACAAAACTAGAAATGCACTTTGGCCCACATTACTTAGGCATAAGGAGTTTTCAGTTTACCAGAAATGAAAAAAAGGACATGAAGTTTGAACCGAAATAAAGTGAAACTTTTAGAAGTATCCGAAGTTTTACAGGTGAAAGAGTCTTTCTGGAAACTGTTCAAATTCCCTGAATTTTCCAGGTTTTCCAGGTAGAACGCCACTATGCCAGATCACTGCCCTACTGCCATTACTTGTCTACTGGCTACAGTACAGCAAAAAAATTTAAAACGCTACTGCCAGCAGCCCCCATTACATGTACTCAAGTAAGGAAACAGACAATTCGTCCCTGTACATTTCACCTCCCATTTTTTTTCCAAAATTTTTTTCACCAAGCAGAAGTTGGAAAACGGCGAACAACAACGAATAACAAAAAAAAACCTCACATTTTTCCGACAGACTGCTGAACCTAAGGCCGACTAACGACCAGCAAATATCAAACTTCAAATTTCGCGTTGAAACTCGCGACACCATCCAGATGCAATCTGTGAACTAAAATTGTTGCCCCTAAATGTGTTAATTAGGGCTGGTACTTTCCGGTTTTTTAGTTAACCGTTTAACCGTTTTTTTTTCCGGTCGGTTACACGAAAACCGTTTTTCCGTTTTCAGCAAAAAATACAGCCAAAAAAATGTCATCCCTGTGTAATAATACATTATGAAAAAACAAAGCTGAAAAAAAAATGATTTAGGCCTTGGTAAGACAAGCACAATTGTTGACTAAATGTTGCATTTTGAGATTTAAACTAGAAGAAAGTTGACGTTGATAAATTTAAGTACTTACTTTATCAAGAATTTTGACTTTTATGTAGCTTTAACATTTCTACAATATGGCTTAGGCCTATTTACGACAACGTAAGCCAAAAACTAAGTCCCACAGCAGGTCAAACAGTCGGGGATCAAAAACTGGCCGTGTAAACTTGGATGACAAAACAACAACATTTAACAACGTTTCATTAATGTTCCATTCATTTCAAATTATGAGCCAGAAAAATTAGCATGTTTACGTTTTCGGGTAGCAACGCATTTCGTTTGTGTTATGACGGCGCTTTCCTGCCGTTCGCGCTAGGTATAAACGAGTCCACTTCTGCTTTGATGGGACAGCAAGCCCATGCGGATTATTTGTAAATAAGCTGCCCCCTACCCACCCCGGTTTTCTACTTTCACTGATTTTGAGTGATTGGTTTAGTACACCTAAGTGATGACACTTGGCTATTTTTGGCTCGTTCACCGCAGGTTTTGAATGGTGCCCGCATCAAACGTTTTTCGGATATGGGTTTTATAATCCGTATAACCGAACGTGGAACGGTTTCCGGTTAACTGTGTAAACGATCCCAGCCCTAGTGTTAATACAGATGAACCAGGCACGACATAAAAAGGAGCCCCGTAATATTGTCCACGATAATATTACCGCATGTTCCATCTCTTGTTCTGGGCTGCGACCCCATGCAGCCAGTTATGGAACTATTGGTTGTAGCTATTTTCTGGGAAACCCCAAGTTAAAAATATGCCGCGTAGGTTTTAACCCAGTAGGGAGGTGTCTAAAAATACCACTCGTGCTACGATTCTGTCAGGCAAGCGTGCAAAAATGTGCATTAGTGTTCAACAAGCATTTCGCGGTGAAGCAGACAGCTACTTCAAGCTGAGGCCGATGGGGGTGAAATCACAAGTTTCGCCTAGCCTACGCCAGTTTACGCGGATGCCGGAAAGTTGACACCTTTGAAGTTTGAACGTTGCTTTGGCAAAATAGATTCTAGCGATGTTGAATCAACTGGCCAGGTCTGGAAAACAAGAACCCACAGCTTCTCCGTAAGACGACCTTGTAACAAGAGATGGTATATGAAGCAATAGTTACACATGGACACTCCCACGTCCTTATACCCCTCAGCCGAATAATTTTGTCATTTTCAGCCAGCTTAACAAAAATTTCAGCTCGATTGTGGCTAGCCCCAAATTTTATGGCCACCACCGGCCAACTAACTATAAATTCGGCTGGCTGCCGGCTCATTTTCGGCTAAATCGATCGAAATGAAGCAAAGATATCAACGACGAAACCAACTGCATAAGAAAATAACGAAATGGATTGGGGGAAGGGGGGGCATAGGCCTAATGGATCTCTATAGATGCATCACAAATGAAAAAAGAAAAAATTGGCAAAGATCCCTCAAATTAAAAATCAAGAGCCGCATCACCACCCATTTTTTTTAAAGTAATGTTTCCACAGCAATGTGTTCGGACTAGGGCTGGTACTTTCTGGTTTTTTAGTTATCCGTTTAACCGGTTTTTTCCCGGTCGGTTACGTGAAAACAGTTTTTCCGTTTTCAGCAAAAAATATCGCCAAAAAATATCACCCCTATGTAATACATTATTAAAAAACAAAGCTGAAAAAAAAATATGATTTAGGCCTTGGTAAGACAAGCACAATTATTGACTACATGTTGCATTTTGGGATTTAAACTAGACGAAAGTTGACGATGATAAATTTAAGTACTTAATTTATCAAGAATTTTGACTTTATGTAGCTTTAAAATTTCTACAAGATGGCTTAGGCCTATTTACGACAATGTACGCCAAAAACAACAAAATTTAACACAACGTTTTCGTTAATGTTCCATTCATTTCAAATTATGAGTCAGAAAAATGAGCATGTTTGCGTTTTCGGGTAGCGCCGCATTCGTTTACGTGTCACGACGCCGCTTCCCTGCCGTTCGTGCTAGGTATAGACGAGTCCACTTCTCCACGACGCGTGGAGGGCAGATGCTGGTCAGTTTGTCTTTAACTGCCTCGTGTACGCGCTGGCGATCAGCAGTTTGTTTCGAAGAAAGTAAGCAGCTTCGATGGGACAACAAGCCCATGCGGATTATTTGTAAATAAGCTGCCCCCTACCCAACCCGGTTTTCTGCTTTCACTGATTTTGAGTGTTTGGATTAGTATGCCTAAATGATGACACTTGGCTATTTTTGGCTCGTTTACTGCGGATTTTGAATGGAGCCCGCAGCAAACTTTTTTTGGATATGGGTTTTATAATCCGTGTAACCGAATGTGGAATGGTTTCCGGTTAACCGATCCCAGCCCTAGTTTCGGACTATTATTACTCGAACACTAAAAACGAAACCGAAAGTAACCATGCATACTAATGTCCATACAAATACATGTAAGCATTGCACACAAGCGAATATGGTTTTAAAAACTATAATTCGGCGGCTAGGCCAGGCGGGCGCCGAAAAATGTTCGAAGGCTGTTCGGCTGTCTCAGAAAAAAATGGCATGGCGGCTGAGGGGTATACCACGTCCTACGAACGTGTATGTATTCATTAGCTCCTGGAGGGTCCACTACCGCAGAAGCTCGAAGCACGATGGCTGGCCTATCTAGATTCCAGCGCGTGAAGTTTTCCGGCTAAGTTTTTGGTTGCGTTTTCTGATGTTATGTAGCTTTAGCCGCAGCGAGCGCGATAGCGCGAGCGAGGCTCGTAATTTGGAAAAAAAACTGACATCATTTTCGTGAACGGCGACCTTGATTTACCTTTTACACCAAATGGCAATAGTACGGAACATCGGAAGAATAATGACTCCCGTCCGATTTTTTTTTTTTTTTAATGGACTAAGAATTACCTGCTGAGTAATGTTTTCCTCTTCCATTTTTGGGGCAAATGCACCGTTTGGCCGTGGTTTAGGTCCAAAGTTAGCATTACGGGAGGTAGGCTGTGACGCCATCTTGTTGCCGGCAGACACGCTCGAGGCAAACGTCGCCGTGCAGGAAAGCATGAACTGGGCCAAAGTCCGTCAAGTGAAACGCCAAACCCCAAAAAGTTCATTACAAGTGAAACGCCAAACAGAAGCCGGTACCTGCCTAACCTACACCACAATAACAACAAAACCAAACTAAACTGACAATAACAACCCATTTATCTGAACTGTTTACGGGAAAAAAGATATCAGCTCGGAACATGGCGGAAAACGGGCTCTTGTACGTCCGTCAGTGCTAATGTGCGACTTTCATTAATTTCTGACGGCCAAACTAAGCCTTTGCCCCAAAAATGTTATGGGGAAATGTAATTGGAGAGGAGTCACTATTCTTCCGGTAA
>JAHWFP010183680.1:5200-15554 GCA_023313725.1 Lithobius niger | reverse complement strand
AAGTTACGTGCCGGGAATAGTAGTTCATCTGAATACTGGGTAACAAGCTACGTATCGGGAATAGTAGTTCATCTGAATACTGGGTAACAAGTTACGTACCAGGAATATCAGTTCATCTGAATACTGGGTAACAAGTTACGTACTGGGAATAGTAGTTCATCTGAATACTGGGTAACAAGTTACATACCGGGAATATCAGTTCATCTGAATACTAGGTAGCAAGTTACGTTTCGGGAATAGTAGTTCATATGAATACTGGGTAACAAGTTACCTACCGGGAATAGTAGTTCATCTGAATACTGGGTAACAAGCTAAATACCAGGAATAGTAGTTCAACTGAATACTGGGTAACAAGTTACGTACCAGGAATAGTGGTTCATCTGAATACTGGGTAACAAGTTACGTACCGGAAATAGTAGTTCATCTGAATACTGGGTAACAAGTTACGTATCGGGAATAGTAGTTCATCTGAATATTGGGTAACAAATAACGTACCGGGAATAATAAACAGTTCATCTGGAACTACTGTTACATAGATGAATTACCCAACGATATCCCCAATGACCCGTTGCAAGAATCGGCTATAGTCGTAGTGAATAATCCACCCACACTGCCAATTCTGGAAGATGCAGTCATGGGGGCCGGAAAATTGCAGCCCAGCAATACTGAGGTGGAAGAGCAGTTTCCAGTTATGAGCAAGTTTATGGAGATGAACGCACTAGCATCTAGGAAGCAAGTCTCGATCTACCGGAAATCTACCAAGAACTCGGTTCCATGAAATGTAAGTAATGTACTACAAAAAAAAAAATATCAAATCATGGTTATAAATTCATAAGACTACAAGTTTAACTTTTTTAATTTTAGGAGCAGCCTGTAGCGAGGATGACAGGGCAATCAACAATGAAAATGAGAAAGAAGATGGTCCCAGCCTCCGCTTCTTTTTCAAGAAAGCTAATCTGGCACGAATAAATTCACTGCAACAAATTAACTGCAATAAATTAACTCTAGCCATTAATTATGATGCTAAGCTAAAAAAAAAAAAACAAGCTCGACCGTATGGTTGCAAACCAGCTCAAATTATAGATGGCTCAGGACAAATGCGATCGTTCAAAGCATTTAGAATCTTTTATAAAAAGGTAACGTTCCAGTGCTGTTGTAAAAAGAAATTGAGCAATTATGATGCTCAGGAACCCTACAGGGAAAATAAGCCAACTTTTATTTAGCCAGCAATCAAAAATTTTAATAAACACAATACGTTACACTGAAGTTTTCTAAGCGCAAATCAAATTGTGTCATTTGTCATTTAGGCTAGTTTTCATTTTAGGATAGCAAAGGGTGTTTGTTATATGTTAGAAGTCGGCATGCTAATATGAAATTTATGTTAGTTGCAGAATTTTGAACAGTAAAAAGGTAAAATTTGGAGTGCTGTAGGTGGGTTTTAACAAGACAGGACCCAGAAAAGGGTTTAGGATTCGAGATGCCAAACCGCCATTTTTTAAATCCAGAAAATTAGGTATTTTAGAAAGACTTAAATCAAAAAGTGTAACCGAATGAGTTACATTTTTATAGTTTCGACATGCATTTTGGCTATTCACTTACCGTAAAGAGGAAAAACAAGCAAACAGGAAAAGTAAAACGCTAGAAATAACGTAGTACAGTAAGCTACCTTTACGCACTTACGTTTCGTCACAGTGGCATGACCCGAATTCGAACCAGCAACCTATTTTCGTTCACTGGCGTAGCACCTTTATCCCTATGGTCACTCATCCACTGGCGTAAAGATGGCTCACTGAACCCCTTCATTTAACTCACCATACAACAAACACAAAATCAACGTGATAACTTCAAACTGCCAACTAGTTAAAACTTTATTCCAAATTTTACTAAAATTCTTGCAAACCTACTTGATTTTCGGGGTTGTCTTACACCTTCAATGATTTTATGCAAGTAATCAACTGGTGAATACGTGGGATAATGACGCCAGTGTCTAGATATTTAGCTGGTAAGTTGATGGACTAAATTTTTTAATGATCTGAAAATTTACAGTGTAAATTTACCAAAATTTCTTCATAAACGAACTTGTTTTTATCACTCTTAGGGTGACTCTTTGTCATCACTTTCTCCTCCAACTTTGAATTCCTTCCCAGTTCTAAATCGATGCGTGTTCACAGTACTATATGCTCTTTAGCTGCTTGCCTGCAGTGTCTAGTATGGCTCTCATACGGCTGGTCGTATTTAGCATGCAGAAAGGATCGTCTATGTCATTTGTGTCTGCCATTCCTACAGGCACTTCAGGCACTACAGGCTTCACGCATCTCACGACCGTGGCCCAAGTGACTAGGCGTGAATTGCATTATACTGCAGTATGGTACTTTATTGATAACCATTTGGAGTTGTTCTAAATTAACATCCCAACAACGAAACTGGTAGTGAGTACTGGCGAGTGCAAAAGTAAAAAATATGGCATTCTGACGAGGCCTAAGTAGAACCACTGGACATACAAGATGAAGCATTTAATTTTCAGCACAGTTGCCTTGTTCACCTGTTCAACAAGACAAAACAGGGTTGAGAACGACTAACTTGTGCTGAAAATTAAATGCTTCATCTTGCATGTCAATGTGTTACTTAAGCCTCGTCACAGGACCACATTTTTGAACCACCCAAGCTCTATGGCCTTATTTTCGTTCTGGACAAACCCCTTCTAAAGTCCTAGTTAACTCCTTCATGATTCTTTCAGCGTAGGAAGACTTTGGCCCAAAACGTTAGACGAATTTAACCCTAATGTGCCATTTAGCTCCCTAAGCCGCCACTGTTACTTTCGTACCGAATTTGTTTGAGTTAGCAGAACTGCCTCTGTAAAACGTATGGCTGCTGCCAAGATTAGCTGCTGGAAAAAATCGGCTTACCGCCAACAATAATTCGTACAATACTTGACTAAACAAAGAAAAATTAAATTGTTTTCATTGTTAATGTTGAAATCGCTACCTGGTATTTACTGCGTAAAACGTTTTGAATTTAGTTGAGGTTGATTTTACGTAGTTGAAGCGTTTTAACTTATTACGGTTCCACTTACGATAGCATTGCAGATATATCCCTCTTCAGATAGTACTCGACGAAGAAGAATCTGCAAGGGTTGGCAGGTTAGTCTCCACCACATAGTGTACGTTCTTATTCCTAACATCAACCTACCTCCAACAGTTTCTTTTTCATGCAATGCTAAAATAACTACATCAAGAAAAAAAATTGCATGGCAATCATAAGAGTCAATAGCACCATCTGTTATTCTTTATTATACCCTGAAAGACTAAACAACAACAGGTCCAAATTCACTCGAGGATATTAGCTGACCTCCTACTATTATGACCTATGATATGTGAACTCCTGCTGCATTTTTGGGACTTACCTGGGGTCACCCCTCCTTCCAGTGAGAATTGTCATGCACAGTTTTTTTTTCTCAAACAGCACAGTTAGAAGTTGGAATGTGTTGCCAGGTGTTGTGTGTGCTCACTAGTTAAAAAAACCAAACTGTCTAACTGTAACCTATCTATATGGTTCGATTTTTGACTGCAGTCTCGATGAAACTGTCTTGTTCACTGTACTAGTTGTTGTGAATTAGCTCTATGTATTTGGTGCAGTGGTTGGGTACATAGTGTTTGACGATGTTCTGAATGTATTCGCGAAATCCATTGACTGATGAGACATATGTTGGGGGCAGGTTGAGCTTCTATGCTACCCCCATTTTGGAAATAAAATTATGGCTACTTCACGTCATTAACCTTTATGGACTGTTCCGTGCCCGAGGTCATACATTTCTCAGGTAATATTAGCGCGAGCTTATTCATATTTGCATGTAAACAAGTTACATCACCAATGCAAAACAAACCGTCCAGTTCACCGTAGCACCATCTGTTGTCCTTTATCATATCCGTAAGGACTAACTGTAAAAGGTCTACCGAAAAATTCGACAGGGTTGTCGGGGATTTCGAATCACGAAGATGAAAAACAATCAAGCATCATGAAAATTTCGTCATTAATCATTCATTATTCAGCAAATTATTTAGAACTATTGTCCAACTAAAATGCTTTATAGATAAAATAGGTGTCTTTGTATTTCCTTTTCATGAAATGTACCATAATAACGGAACACTGCACAAGACGTGTTAAAATAAAGCCAGAAAAGTACAACCAGTCAAATAAAATGCAACGTTTCAAAATGAAGCACCATTCCTTTGGGAAGCAACCAAAAATAAGTAAAAAGGAGCATTGTAAAAGCGGAAAGTTAGCAACTGCACTCTTGAAAATAGATGGCTCAGTAGACAGAACCACCAGAAGAGTCTCGAAAATAGGTTGCTCAGTAGACAAAGCCATCAGAAGACTCTGTAAAATGAGTGGCTTAGTAAATAGAACCACCAGAAGACTCTCGAAAAAGCTTGGCTCGGTACACAGAACCATCAGAACACCCTCGAAAATAGGCTGCTCAGTAGACAAAGCCATCAGAAAACTCTGGAAAGTGAGTGACTCAGTAGACAAAACCACCAGAAGAGTCTCGAAAATGGGTGGCTCAGGAGATGGAACCACCAGAAGAGTCTCGAAAATGGGTGGCCCAGTAGACAGAAACACTGAAAGACTTGAAAATGGTTGGCTCAGTAGACAGAACCCCACCAAAAGACTTGAAAATGGTCGGCTCAGTAGACAGAACCACCAAAAGACTTGAAAATGGTTGGCTCAGTAGACAGAACCCCCACCAAAAGACTTGAAAATGGTCGGCTCAGTAGACAGAATCACCAAAAGACTTGGAAATAGGTGGCTCAGTAGACAGAACCACCAAAAGACTTGAAAATGGTCGGCTCAGTAGACAGAACCACCAAAAGACTTGAAAATGGTCGGCTCAGTAGACAGAACCACCAAAAGACTTAAAAATAGGTGGCTCAGTAGACAGAACCACTAAAAGACTTGAAAATGGTTGGCTCAGTAGACAGAACCACCAGAACATGCTTGAAAATGGGTGGCTCAGCAGACAGAACTACTAAATCAAGGAACCCCACAATGATTATGTGTGTATGTGAAACAAGCTACGAAGTGAGAAGGAGAGGGAGGAGCCAGTGTGGCCAGGGAAAAATCTTGGAAAATGAAAATCGGAAAAAGTTGTACCGCCTAGTGTGAAAGTGCTATGAAAAGTGCCAACAGTGTATAGGCGAAAATTGGGAAATGCTTAATAGCCTACACAAATATAATTCACATCGTAATTAAATATATTATACCATATTTATACTTTTTTTAATCCTCTTATTAATATTTAAGGGGTATCTTTCAGAAACAAGTTAAGCTTTATTGACGCGTGATGAGTAGCAGAGAGAAGGAGCTTCTCTCTGTGTGTCCGTCTGTCTGTACGCATTATAACTATCAAACCTATCTGATTCATTTAAAACTTTCCACTTGTAATCTGTAACTCTACTTAATGGATTTCAATACGTTAACCAGTCAAATTGGAAAAGGGGTGTCGTGGATTTTGACACTCAAATACGAAAAGTAATCAAACATCATGAATAAGACATCATTATTCAGGAAATTATTCAGAATTCATGTATAACTAAACTACTTGACACGTGACTGCTAAAAGTACGTGCGTCAAGTGTTCCATTAATGGTTGAAATATTGGAATGTTGAAATATTGGAAATATTGAATATTTATCATCGCATCAAATCGCTATGACATTTTCGCAATTGGCTCAAAACTTGCAGTCTGCTTTCAAGCCATCATAAACAAAATAACACTGTAGAGCAGAAACGATCACTACGTTTCCATGGCCACAAGAAAGCGATTTTTCCAAAAATGGCACCTGTTTACAAGACGCAAGACCGCGATTTTGGGCCATTCCACTAAGGAAGGCGAGTCATGCCAGTACGCTCAGAAACCTTTTTCCTTCTTGCCCTCCCTTTGGCGAATAATAAGCATGTCTCACACTACTCTACCTCCTGGGTAGTAAACTAGGTCAACTTACATCCAAATAACCAAACGTAATCAATCAATCCTTAGCAGTCTTCGTAGTCATGTACGCTTACTTTCAGTGTATTTACCAAAAATTGTTTCATTGCGAGTGTTTACATGAATAAAGACGATGCGCATCAGACTTCCAATCCACCTCCGTGAAGCGCTTCGATTCTGTATCACCAGATGGGAGAAAGCGCCACGAATGGGTGTTATGTACAGCGAATCAAGTCCTATCAACAAAAACTAAAAATCAAAAAATTATTTTCAGACCTAGGACAACGCCGAAACTGTCAGTAAGGCGATCTGCGCAGGACCCAGACGCAGAGGTCGTCCTTCTGACAGTTTCGGTGCTGTCGTAGATTCGAAAATAATTTTTAGATTTTTAGCTTTTGTTGATATTGCTTGTTTTATTGTTTAACCATTTCTTTGAAACTTACGTGTTTTTTTGTTATGTGTTTTTCTTGTGTTTGGGTTTTTTTTTTTTTTTTGGAGGGGAAAGGGGAGTTGAGAACGAAGCACAATAAGCTTCGAACCGAAGCATTTTTAGAAAGTTTTTCTCATGCACTGGTTGGTCTTTCTTGATTTACGTCATTAAATCAGTGCTTACTCCTTTCTTTGTTGTTTGCTTTTTTGTGATTAGGCTTAATGGGATTTTTATGAGTTTGATAACGAACTGCAGTACGCTCCGAAAAGTCACGGCTTTTTATTTATCTGTAAGGGCTTTCATTTGCGCCTTTTGGTTTTTTTTTTTTCAGCATCAATGTTTCGATGCTTTTATTCACGTCTTCTACTAGCCGTAAATATATTTTTTTTTGCCGTCGACTTGCCTTTTTACACTTCGTCAAATTCAAAGTCTTTCGTATACCAGTGTATTGAGCGTAGCCTGAAAGCCACATCCCATTCAATATTCTAGGCAAGCCAATCCGTTCTTCAAGAGTTTTCCGTGAATGGTTGTCTGTGGCAGAAGCGTGCCCCCCCCCCCCCTCCCCCCCCCCCCTCCCCCTAGCCTCTTTCAATCGCCCTCATTAGCTGGCTACGTGTTCTCTCAACTAAAAGCCACGGTTTCCGGTTATCAGGGGTTCTTCCCCTTATTTTCGAGGGGAGAAACACGTCAAATGCACAAATTGCTGGCAGCTAATGCCCTTTATTTATGGAAAGCTAGCAGTCGCCGACAACATGACTTTCCTTTGGAAGCTACTCCAAACGCGCCTTTGGGGTCGTAGAAAAAAAAATTACTATGTTATTCGGTGGTTGGAGAACGATTTTCAATCGAGTGGACTTGTAAATATAAAAGAAGTGCTTCTTGCGGAAAAGAAATCTCCGAAAGAGGCTTCGAATGAATTGGAAAGGGAGAGGGTTAGAACAGTTTCCTATAAGCAGTAATTTGAAAAAGGGGTGCTTTTCAACACCGACCGCAAGCGCATCAACAGGAGATGGAATAGGTCGTAGGTTTCGGGGGTCATTGGGTCGTGTGGGTCATGGGGTAGTATGCTAGACACCCGTTTCGTGACCTCAACACCCATATCCCCAATATGAATCGGAGAGCCACTGACCAGAATGACTGCAGACCGGAATGACGCATTACCCCAAATTGCCCTTAATGACCCAAAAATGTCCCGAAATGACCTTAAAAAGATTGTAGATTTATATAGCAGTCGGGAACTCTGACAGCGGATGTTGTTTTATCGCCAACACTAGCTTGTATTAAATTTCGACTGTCGAAAATAGACCTTTGGAAGGGTATTCGAACGAAGCCTTTTTCCTACATAGTTGACAGTAGACTATCACCGTCTTGGCGAGTCAACCATGGTTACGCAATGATATGGACCAAGCATGGCATGGACGGTGCCTCGCATGAATGGTGCCTTGCATGGACCAAACCTTGCGAAATGTGATGATCGTAGAAAAAAAATTAGCGGCCTCGTAAATTCCTAGAAAAAAATATCTTTATTAATAGTATTAAAAAAAACCTAAAATAGAGCTAGTGTGTACGCATTGCCATGTAGGAAGTGTATAATAACTGCTGCGCATCCAAGGACTGTACGATTTTTTTGATGTCGTTATTAGTGGACTTCGTAGGTTTGCTTGGGACGTGGAGCTGTTCGACCGGCAACTACATGGGAAAATTTTCACGTCGTTCAGTGACTGCTCCTTCTATATAGGTCACCCAAAAACTACCGTATGGATTGTGTGGTAACCCGCAACATTATTAGCAAAATAATTACGCTACCGTTCAAGTGCATTGTTGGTGTTTGCCAAGTCATTCAGGGTTTCTTCGCGCTGGTTCCAAAGCGAACGAGGAAATAACGGATGAATTCACTGCTTTCAGGCTGAAAACACAAGTAAAAGACTTTTTAATTAACACGTTTCTTGAAGTTTTTTAAAAACCTTTTTTTTGGGGGGGTTCGCATTTTGCGAGGTTTGGTTCTGGAACGGCTTCGTCCACACAAGGCTTCGTCCATGCGAGGCAAGAGCTCGTCTGCGAGGTTACGTTTCGCGTGGCTTCGCCCGCTGGGCTTCGTCCATGATTCCTCTTATTGACGACCTTTTGATTACCAACAATTGTTCCTTAACGCAACTAAGCCATTAAGCCTCATCTCCCCCCCCCCCCCGTAACGCAACTATTTATAATCGCCTTATAGATTGCTGTTGACCAAAGAGCAAAAGGTTGAGTCAACTCTGGAGCAACATTAGGAAGGGTTTCCTCATTTTATATCTGCCTGAGGGGTGAGCTCCCGTTACGCCAAATCTGGTTTCGCCAAAAACTAAAGCACATTAAAAGCTTTTGCCTAAAGGGCAAATCCCGTTTCGCCAAAACTAATATGACACAATTTTACGTACAAGAAATTTCATACCTTATTTCTGCGTAATGGGGCTTTAAAACCAATTGATTTATTTGTGTTTTGAAAACTGGCAATACAGACGGAAAAACATGTAGTTTAAATATTGTTTAGAATGCTTGGTCGTCCGCCACTACGTCAATGCCAAGGTTCTCTTTTAAGAATAGTTAGTTATACACGTGATGGTTACCCTTTCCGAAACGGGAGTTCTCGTTTTGCAGAATCCCGTTTCGCAGAATCAAAATATTCTTCATAAGTTTACCATTGCAGAAGTTGAAGATGCATGCCTAATTGGAAGGAATTTATGATTAATTGCGGTTTCTGTTGTTATGCGTTTAGCCGCAGCGAGCGAGGCTCGTAATTAGAAAAAAAAATTATTCTGCAAAACGGAATTCTTAAAAACGGGTGTTTGTCTATAAATGTCTGACCTTTACGAGGGAGTCACGTTTTTAATTTCGTGTCTAAAATTCCGTGAACGGTATTTGGCGAAACGGGATTTGCCCTTTAGGTGAAAGCTTTTAATCTGCTTTCCTTTTGGTGAAACGGGATTTGGCGAAACGGGATTTGGCGAAACGGGATTTTTTGCGAAAAACGGGACGTAACCCCCTGAGACACGTTTATCCACTAGCAGTATACCCATTTCTCTACCAGTCCCCATAGTTGGACTCTCGCGTTCTGTCTCAGGCCGGCAGTGTTCTAATACCGATATCTAAATCGTCGTAACAACCATCGAAGAACCTCATTACGCGCAACGGAGATGCGTGTAAATTTGTAAAGGAGGTAGATGTAGGGAGGAAAGAACGGTAAAATGTGCAAAAGAAGCCTATGGGACTCTAAGAGGGGGTGGGTGGGGGGGAGGAGGGTCTCCTATGCTCCCAGGCTTAGCACCAAAAAAAAATTTCATTTCTATATCTCACCCTCCCACACTCTGAGCGTCGTTGTAACCAGCGCGCCGGTATACGTCGTCCGCCATCATTGTGAGCGATGAAATTTATTTGGTGGCGCCAATTCTGCTGACAGCAAGCGTTGCCACGCCAACGCGAAAGCGAGGCTCGAGCGGCGAATCGGGCGCCAATAGCCCTTCTTCTCCTTTAGGGCGCGTATAGTCTTAAATCAATTTTTTTCCTCTTTTTCCCCCCAAATTTTTTTTTTTTAGTTGGCGTCCCATTTTTTTTATTATTATTTTTTGGGCCTTTCCGCTTTGGCTGAACGTTCGTCTTCTCTTACTTCACGGCCCATGTTTCGTTCTTGAATAATATGAATCGCTAAAAATAAATATTAGTCGTTCATGCGAGAAATTCGCGTTAAGACTGGGCCCCAGAAATAAATCTAATGGTGGATAGCTGCAGGGGAGAGATGTAGTTGGGAGGGGGAGAGGGAAGATGGGAAAGGGTAACGGAAGGAAGCGGTGGAAGGTGGTGGGCATGAATTTTTCAGACTTTCTTGCTTGTTACAGAATCTCTTAGGTTCCCCTTCCCTCCCCCCCGCACACGCTCTTCACCGTCTTCCCCCCCCCCCCCCC